>JARJPL010000628.1:0-28135 GCA_030782805.1 Aschersonia sp. MBC 622
CCAACCCCCTTCCCCCTCTTCCCCCCTTGGCTTACTAACAATTGGACAGCGAGCACGATCGGGCATCACTTCGTTTTCCTTTCCTCTCTGCCGAGCCCTTTTGCTTACTAGGTAATAGGCACCTTGCTATCACAGTGCGCGGCATTCTCTCTCTTTTTTCGCTAAACACATTTCAATTTCCCGAATGACGACGACCACCAACCCCTGTCGAGATCCGCCTTCCGGACGTGCCCGCGATGTTGTCTCTTTCTCTAGGATCAACACTACAGTGTTTTATTTTTATTTTTATCTTCTTCTTCGCACATCTGCCGAACTACGAAACCCCAGTGGTCGTCACTAATAACACGTCTCAGCTGCCGTAGACTTTTGGTTCACCCTGCACATCTTCAGCAGCCAATGGTGATCCTTGACGCGTGAGACATGTTTCTTCTTCACTTTACTTCATTTTCAGCCCTCTTTTCCTTCTTCTCGCTCTCTTTACTCCATCATAGGTGACGGCGTTTTCGCGTGGCGTTTTTTTTTTCTTTCTCCTCGTGTGGCGCCCTCCCCGCTCATCGCTGCAGAAAACCAGATTACCCTTTTCAACCCTTGTCCGCGACAAGAAGCAAAAAAACGCCATCCGCACGGACATATGATACAAGTCCTTTTTCTTTTTGTCTCATTGATGATGGGTATGACTGGGGCAAAAGAAAAAGAAGAAAAGACGCCCACACAACTCCGTACTCGGCGAAGCAATGATTGGCCGCTCGTATCAATTTTATATTGCCTGTGAGTCGTGCAGATACATTCCGCAGCCACGCAGCCCAGGCTGCCGGGTCCGGTCCCCGAGAGGAGAAGGAGGAGGGAGCGAGACAACAAGCAAAAGAAGCTAGCCCTTGGATGCAGCCCGGTTCGTCAATATGCGGTGGGTTCTCATCGTCCAAGACCTTGACTCTGTTTTTGTTGAAGACTATGTCTCTTCACAGAGACGAAACGAAAGGAGACTTGAAAAAGGAAAACAGGTTACTGGTACGTTGGTGTCGACATGGGTGACGTGCTTTAACTGTTCTGTTTTACACTAGCCAAAAGCCGTTGCAAAGGTAAACTGCCGCAAGACGCGCTAGCATCTGGGAGCCATCTCAATGTACCCGTAAGTACTGTAATAAGCCCCCTCACTTGACCAAATCAAGCAAACATACTTTGTACGGTAGATGCTTCGCAGAAGCTTGCTACCACCTGACCATGTGCCTTGCAGCGGCTTTCGATGGTTATCATCTATCCACCGCCTGCTTGTCCGCTGATCGAATTTTTGAAAACAGGGGTCACAGCCCCAAGAGCCCCTTCACCCCTTTCTCTGTCAGATTGGGTTTCCAGGACTGCGTCAATTCTCTGCCGAGTGGCGAGGCAGTTGCCTAGCACGGCAACTCGTTCTACTCTCGGTTTCGTTTTAATTCTGCTGAGCGTCTCCGTGGCCATTGATGCCCAAATCTACCAGTTCAGTGCTCTCTCTCTTTCTCTCTCTCTCTCTCTCTCTCTCGCTCCTCGAAGCAAGAAAACACAGCATTACAACCAAGAAACTTGTAAGGTTCATCGCTTATTTATTCTCGTAGAAAAAGAAAAGACGGAGAAAAAGAAGGAAAAGAGAAGAGAGCAACTGCCATCCATTCATTCCCATTCCTTGAACGCTAGTGCATCGAGCGAGTTCCGAGTTTAGACACATCCACCCACGGTAAGTAGCTTTTCCTTGGTATCGGGCGGCCAACACCTCTTCCATCCCCTCCTCCTCCTCCTCCTCCTCCTCCTCCTTTCTCACGCCCCCCTGCAAATGCTGTTCCGACTCTGCCGGCATCTTTTCTAGGCACCAGTTAGGTAACGCAAAACTAGGTACAAAGTTTCCGTACCTTTACAACCACCCGGCTCACGTCACATCTCTCCCAACTAAAAGGAGGGGGTGTGCCCAGCGGCCCGGGCCCGGCCTTCCTTGCCCCCCTTCCCCCCCTGGTTCAGCACGGATGTTATCTCTTGTCGCCCAGCGCTAAAATTATACCCTGCATGTCAAATCCCAGTCGGGTTGTGGCCCCAGATTTCATCATTGTTTCAATTTTCCAATCATCTCGAAAACCTTCATCGCGCATATGGTGATTCGCCGCCAGAGTATTGCCGCAGCTGCGCCTCTCTGCCTCTTCGTGCATATGCAAATCCAATGATTCTTGAGCATTTGTATTGTAGATAGATTGCATCTCTCTCTTTCCCCTTTCTATCTCTCTTTCTTTTGGGCTTCCTCTCCTCGCTCATCAAGTGCCCTCACACAAATCCACAGTTGACGTTGCACAAAGCAAGGCCAGGAGACGCAGGTGACAAAAAGAAAGCATACCAAACGGATTCAACCAAGGGAACCCTACACCTCCTCTCTCTCTCTCTTTCTCTCTCGTGTACCAGTAAAAAGCCTTTCGAGCATCATGCAACCGTTTCGGACCGTAGCCAATGCCTCGTTTCCATGCAACAACGCAAGCCACTGCATTCTGCCGCATCCTGCCGCATCCTTCTTCCCGATGCCAGTAATTTACTGATCTGTATTTCCGTTTCATGCAGTGGCAGCATCGGCGATTTACTCTACTTCGTAGTAATACTGTGAATACCACGGACCTTTACCGGAAAATGACCGAGTACATCAACCTCGTCAGTAGTGAACCTTCTCTTCATAATCTTTATCCGATTAAGCTATATCAAATAAATTTCTCGCACAGATAGCATTACATCAAATCTACATCTCGGAGATTTCATTTTGATGTCCTTCCATTTTGTTTCTTACAGGCTGAACAGCCAAGGCTAAAATAATTAAATTGCTTACATCACACGTCCAACATTAATCAGTCCAGATGCTATTCGCATCATGCGTTTCATCCCGTTCCAGAAAAGAAAAAAAAATAAAAAAAACTTTTCTTCCCTGAATGGAAAGGCAGTGCCGACCCTCCAGAAAAATTAACAAGAAGAAATTCAAATCACCACGCTAGTTATAATACACAATGTTTTGGAGACAGAGCTTCTGGAGGGGGAGAGAAGAGATCGCCCCGTCGTCGCAAGGGAGAAGAACTTCTGGGGTCGGTCCACTTCGTGCACCAGGTCAACCCCCTGCAGGCCGCTCAAGACGACCCGAGGCTTAACTGAAGCCAGAGTTTCTTGAAAGTCAAGGATTGTAAGAAAGGAAAAAAAAAAAAAAGGAAAATAATGTACAAGCGAAAATTTTGGTACATTGAGCTCGTAAAGAATGTCGTGGTTGCCAAAGCAGGCAGCCGTTTATAGCTTCAGTCGGCGCTGCTCCTTTCTTTTGCGGCGCTCCCGACGGTCGCGGCATTGCATGATGCGTTTGGCAGCTGTTAAAAGTGTTAGTTAGCATTTGCCGTTGTCTCGTATGCCTTCATGCCAAATGCTAGTAGAGACTTACCCCAGTCGCGGGATTTGCGCTTGACTTCCGGGTCCACCCAACTGTAGTTGATAGCTCGCTCAGGGTATCGTTGAGCCAGGCCCAGGGGTTCCATAGGACGGTCTTGGCTGTCGCGCTCACGGCACTTGATGCTGATGTGCTTAGGCTCCAAATCTTCATCATTTTCAAAGATCAGCCAGCCATCCTTATCCCATAGTGGGATACGCTGGTTCATTCGGTAGTACCAGGCCTGCAGGCCCTGAACGGTACGCTCTGGTGTCCTTCCAAACATCGAGGCAAAGTCTTGCTTGATGCGTTGCCATTTCAGCTTCTTATCGTGCCAAGCGTAGATGATAAAGTCTCCCTCTTCAGTCGTGTACTTTTGGTTGATGTGTCTGTTCTCGCCCTCCGGAGGCGGGCTGGGGTAGCCATCGAGTGCGTGCATCAGATAGTCACCATGGCCATAGAAAGAGTACGTCTCTTCAGGAGAGCACGCCTGGGGCGAATGCACTGGCGAAGCATAGGATTGAATTGATGGCAGACGCTGAGTATGAATTGGGCGGCAGGCAGCGGCGGTGGTGGTGCTGGGGTGGGGAGAGGTAGCAGGAGTCCAAGAGGGAACTGGGCCGCCATGTGCTCTAGCAAGAGCCTCTACACCCTGATCAAACTCGTCGAGGCTAGGCAGACGAATATTCGAAAAGGAACGAGTTCCAAGATTCGAAAGTCTGGGGATAGGTGAGCAATCTGTGTTGAGAGACAAAGACGATCCTGGAGAGCTATTAGTCGAGAACCGGGACTCGCGATTAATCAAAGGCGGCATACTCTCAAACTTGATTCTAGGGCTTCCCGAGACGGACTCTGGAGGTGTGTCGGGATGAACGATTGGTCGGTACATTGGCGAGGAATAAGCATCGTCGGAGAACTTCCTGGGCGTCGAGTTGTCGATGTGAGTAATGGGGTTCGTGCGGAACTTGCCGACAGAGAGGCCGCTATACTCCGGAAGCTGCAGCATCGTAGAACTCATGATTGATGGCAATTGGTCAAAATCTCCTGTTGCTTCACCAAAGGCGTATTTTGATATTGTTTGGACGGAGTATATTGGCCTTCACGGAGGGCAGGGTGCAATAATGCCTATCGAGCCGCGTGGCGCTTGTGTAGATGGGGTAAAGGAGCGTGAGAGGGAGGAATAGTAGATTGCCAGATATTAACGAGGGATAGTGAGCTCAAGGGCTGACAGCGAAAAAAGACCAAAGGCTTTAATAAAGAAGGACGGATAAGGTTGTGGAGGAAAGGATAGCACGGGAGAGACTGGGTCTGAGATGGAGAGGGAGTCGACGTGTTTTGTAGCCAAGGATATGTACGGGGGTATAGAGGTTGTCGAGACGAACCCCTGGTGATGGTCAACATCTGATGGCTTTTTTTTTTCTTATTTTTCATCCTTATGCAGGCTTGTTTCTTCTGCCGGTGCCGCCAACATGGGCGTACCTGAATCACTGTTGATGAAAGACCAGGACAGGTAGATAAATTGGGTGTCTTGGATACCACAAGGGGTCTGTGTGTCACCCTTGCTCCGGTCTGAACAAGACGGGACCAAGCCGACCAGGCAAGCCAACCAAGTTCAGTCCCAGACTCTACCAGTTCTCCATATTGTGCTAAGGAACCTGGTTCAACTGGTCAAACCCAACCAGGGCTAAAGAGAGCCACAGAGCCTGATGGACCAGTGATGGCTGCCGAGGCGGAGTCGCAGTGGGCATGTAGACGATGGTGGGCCATTGTACTTTAGAATTGACAGGTATCCGTAGTGGTTGACGGTACCTGCGGCGTCCACAGCAGGGGTTCAACGATTGGTGCGGGAGAGGTTACCACAAGCCTACTCCCTGGCTGTGCCGTTGTTGCTTTTGTTTCCGTGCAGATGCAGGTCCATAATGATGGAGGAGGTGTGTGATATGGCGGAGTGGCGGTCCTGCTTGAGTGGGCTGCTGCTTCGTAGGACCTGGCGACTTCTCGGCGCACAGCACACCACCAGCATCATCATCATCACCACCACCACCACCACCACATCTGCGGTCTTGAACGCGCACAAAGTCTGCAAATAACCTCTTCAGGTGTTTCCGAAATTACAGCACCGTAATGTCTGTTGTCACTCAATCATTACAGCCACGCCTCGGGTGCTCTCCACCGACCCTACCAGCCTAGCGGCGAGGTGGTGGGGACACTGGCTGCAGGGCGAACACTGGCTGAGCTGCTGAATCCAAGTCAGAGCTTCTCCCCCAGACGGCTTGGTATCGTTGGCCGAGTCTCTGTTCTATTGCCCTTCTCCGAGCAAAGTTCCAGTGCTGAAAATAGGATCCCGGTCACTTACCCGAGGTAAATCGCCGACAGAGGTCTTGACAAGGTTCTGCTGTCCCGATGAGTGGTCTGGTATAATATGTGTCACCTTTTGTTGCGCAGCCCACGGATATGCGCTTCAATCATAAACATGATGTCAAATCATCGGTACATCAGGCTTTCAATGAACTCGCTAGCAGGGTGCGAGCCCCAGTGCGGTTGCCTGGTTCCTGAAAAGTCGTCAGACCATCCGTCTGCAAAGGATAGCTGTCACGGCCCCAAGGCAATAATAACGCTGGTGTTATACGTAAAATGAGGAGAAAGTTTTAGTAACATCGGTGCTCCGCTCTCGGGTGGTCATGATTAATCGTATTATTCCAGTCCTTCACGCTTACCGTTGAATAGATCCGCTGTCTGCAGCACCTTGGCGCGTTGAAAACCCCGTACGACACAGGTCATATTACAGAAAGGGCCCGAGCACTCGCACAAAGCAAGCATCGAATATCAGCGGCAGCAGCGAACGAACTGCGGGGTCAGCTATCGTCGAGATCCCCTCTTGCTGCTATTGCTGATCAAGAGTGATCGTCGGAGGGGACCTATGGCGAGGGATGGTGTGTCGCGGCACCACCAGTGCTGTAGTGAGGAGCCAAAGGGGAAAAAAAGGGCAGTCCGGCATGCAACAGGACCGGACGCTCAGTGTGACCGAAGTTCCCCGCGAGGTCTATGTCCAGACTTGCTTTTGCTTCGCAGCCAAGTATAACTACTGACTAGTTCATTGAGTGTCTGATGTGCCACACATTTTGGAGCGAAAAAGGGTGTGCAACACCTAACGAGATGGTGGAGGCGAGGGCGAAGAACGGACGAGAATAGAAAGGATCAATCGTGCACAGCTCGAAGAGAGAGATGAAGTGCTATCAAGATGCATTGCGTCAGCTCAACAGGACCTTGTTTCTTTTGCTGGCTGTGACGAAAGCAAAACACGTCGCCGCCTGCAAAGGAGCGTTTTGCGTCCGACATTCGCGGCAGGAACGGATGCTCTGGCACTGCTTCATCAATTTGCTCCGGCCAGTGCTTTCCTTTTTCCCGCTGGGGCTCTCTTGATGATGCACCACTTGAGTGAGATGACGGAGCAAGAAAGCTTGCGCAACACCAGCATTGCTTTTGCAACAGCTGTGAGGGCATGAAGGCGGGGAAAAGTTGTACCTGAGGCGGCCTCTGGCTGGGCGGCCAGCAGGGCGAAAAAGGAAATAAAGAAAAGACGCTAGCCCATATCGGGCTTAGTTCTCAGGTGTTCGCTTGCGCCAGCTGGGGCCCGTTTGACGCCTGTCGAGGAGCTATGACCATCCTGCCAGCTGCCGCCCGAATTCACCGGCTGGCACTTGGCAGGCTGTTTTGACTGCATCTTACTACGTAGTCTGATCCTACACACAGACACCTGCAAATCCAGCTTTTTCTTTTGTTATACCAAGAAATCCCCATCGCTCTACTCCTCAAAGTCGACCCCGTCAACGACTGAAATTTCTTCTTTTACACTGCCTTCTGTCCGAGTGCCCGTGTTTCAGATGCCAGCCAGTACTCCCTCCCCAGCCTGTGGTTGAGTGTCGTCGAGCATATCAAACGCCCACCACGCCCGAGCACCATCTTCGTCTAGGAAAGATGATCCTCACACTTATACCGTACCGACGGCACATTCCGTTTTCTACTTGCTTATTTCGCTTTCTTTTTCTGATTGTCCCTTGGATTGGCTAACCTCATCTTCATCAACACCTCATCCTGCAGCGGCTGGCTGCCACTTTGCGGGGCGTTGTGTGTCCATAAGAATTGCGCAAGCCGCATCGAATCGAGGAGTACTGTGTCTTCTCGTTACTGAAATCTCACAAGACTACACAGTAGCTCTGTGGAAACTATCCTCCTTTCTTTTTCTCGTTGCCCTGCCTTGTCATGGTGCAAGGCTACCGCAGAGGCCGAGACCTTAGTCAAAAACTGTTCCCGTGTCCGGCTCTGAATAAGAATGCTGTTTCCGCAGGTATTCCCTTCTAGCAGCTCCCGAAGCTAACCCTAATTCGTGCAAAGGCGGGCATCTAAATGGCACTCCTTCCTGTACACCGACGGAGGTTTCTTGGCGGCCTCATGCAGCCACAAGAATCACTTGCGAGACCACGAATTTCTTCTCAGATCCTGTGGTATTCTGTCGACACAATTGACACAGTGGCGATGCGATAGGTGTGAATCCATCTGTGCATGCGCAGTGATGCCACCACCAGTTGCCTTTTTCGAAATCAGTGGCAATAGCGTTGTTCCAATGACCACTCATGATCTCCGAGTGAACAACTTATATGATCAAGTCCGTGTAGCTTGATTTAGGACGATGGTAACTATCTGCTGAGTACCTACCATTCGAGCAGTTTCCAAGCCTCTTCGTGGCCGAGCTTGCCTCGCCCCGCGTCCTCGTCAACTGAGTCGCGTTGGCTGTTTTGATCCAGCAGTGATGCCATCAAGACACAGAGACCCTCTTTGATGCTTGCATTTCCACAAGATCTCTACAGATTCCCGTTTCTTCCTGCTTGAACTATGCAAGGTACCGGTCGTGCCAATCTCGCTGGCGATGCAAGGGAGCCCGACATCCACCGTGTACCATTAAGTGGTCCACCATATGCACAAAACAGGTCATGGAATGGCTTTTGCCACCACAAGATCACCCGAGTTAGTCGCCTGCCCACCTGAGCGGCAGCGCTTCTCAGCTAGATTCAGCAGTGCTGTCATTGAAATATTTGCGCCGGCTTCCCAAAGCGGCTGCGCGGGTCCTGCCCGGGGCCTGGTGCCATTAAAACTGTTTATAACACGAGCCTCATGCAGCGTAAGATGAGCTTTTTCAGTAAGCCTTGCACCTTGAAAGCGTGACTGCATCGGCTACAAAGCTTCATCATCCGTGTCCTCTGTTGATATGAACGGCCTAACTAGGGGCTAGCCCGGCACTGTCTTGGCCACTGAGAGACAATGGTCGAGTTTTTTTTTTTTTTCCCAGATCCAAAGAGGAGATTAAATCTTGTTTTGACCATATCAACGGACTGGTTGCACCCGCTCCGCCACGGGTTCGTTGAACTGATCCGACGGCAAACCTGGTTCCAGAAGTGACTTTGCCTTGTGAGCAAAACACGGCCCACGTCCCGAAAGGAACCATCTGGTTCTATCCCTTGCGCAGGTCTCATCCGGATTGTGTTCACTCCGGCAAGGGGGCGGGGATCTCTTTACCATCAAGCTATTGCCGTCCCAAATTTGAATGCTAGATCAGCATGGCCTAGCCAAAATCCCACACTGGCGCCACATTACAGCCTAATTTTCCGGCGGTGCGAGTGACCCTTTCCTCATATAAGCTAGGCTTTTCTCCGTCAACTCAGTGGCTAAGTGAGGCGCTCATACTCGTTACTGTCTACTGCGAGAGCCGGGAGTGTCAGCCAATCTCAGACAATGTCTAGAGATTAATGTACCCGTGTGAATAATGATCGAGTCCGCCCGCACCAATTGAGAAGTCGAATGGAAAGTTGTGACTGTCTCGGAAGTTTACACGCCCCCTTCGAACATGTGGCTCCTCCGGCGATCTAGTGAGGCGTCCGGAGAGTCTCGACTGTCTTTGCCTACAACTTGGGCTCGATGACATCGTCCTGCGACATGGATCCCGTGCCCGGAAATGATTCATCGCCAGCGAACTTCCTAGACAAGGGTGGCGAACGTCAGTGGCGGCACACTTTGAATCTAGCGAGAAACGGTTCCATCGGCGAAGACTGGACTGGTAGACGCGTGAAGTCTCCATCCCGTCTTTCCGCATAGACAACACCAACAGCATTATTGCAAACGATTGCATGGCGTACTGAACACCAGCAGAGATAAAAAAAAAAAAAGGAGATGAAAGTTGACGTACCATCCACGCTCTTCGCCCCCACTCAGAAAGCTGCAATCGCTATTCTTTTCGCATATCCAACTGCCCACTATGTCTCGGCGGTCAGCACGGTCCTCGTCACCTTGCCTCGAGTCTCTCAACAGTCTTTTAGACTTGCAGATTCGCCACTACGTGAAAGAAAGAAGACAGGGAGAGAGAAAAATCTTCCAGACTGACCAGTATCCGGCTCGCCGTCGGAGCTTTCCTTGACGCCTCCTCCCCGCGCATACACACTCAGTCCGCAGGTGAATGCCTTGAAGTCTTCAGTGTCCATCTCGTCGGGGTATTGACCGGTCAGCACCCTCCCCAGCACAATGATGACCGCGGCGTGCGAGCAGATGACGACGCTCCGCCGCCCTTCCTCATCACACCGCCGGATCAGCGCGCTCATGGCCGCGCGCACCCGCGCCACCAGCTGCGCGTACGTCTCCCCCCGCTCACGCGGCTGCACCGGGGATACATACTCGGTGTCGTACGCCGGAAATAGGCTGCGGAGCTCGGTAGCGTTGGCCGGCCGCGGGTGCGCAAACGGCGCGGCGCCGAACCACTCGCACACGCCGTGCTCGCCGCGCACGCGCACCGTGTCGGCGGCGCGCGGGGGCAGGGTGCCCACGGCCGCTGCGGCCGCCTGCCGCTTAACAAAGGGGTCGATGGTCTGCAGGCAGCGGTAGTAGGGACTCGAGTAGACGACCTCAACGGCGGGCGTCAGCGTCGCGAGATGCGCCGCGAGCTCGGCGGCTTGCTCGATGCCGTGCGAGGTTAAAGGCGGATCGGCTGGAATGCCCGTAGGCGAGGGGATGTGCGACTGGTAGTTGCCCTTGTTGTCGACGGTCCACGTCGTGCGAAACTTGCTCGTGTGAGTCTTGTATGTGAGGGCAAGGCAATGAGGGGCAAAACTCACTCCGTGACGGACAATGTAAAGCTTTTCCAGCGACATCGTTGGTGTTGTGAAGAGACTCTCTTTGTAACAGGGCTCGGATCTTGTCTAATGTGTTGATCTATTCTTTTGACTGGACAAGAAGGCGCCTCAGTAACGCACTGGTGGTGAATAATGATGAGATGATATAGATCCCGAGGCAAGAGACCACGGCGGCCAAGCCGAGGTGTGTGTGGTACGCCAATGGCCCCACAAGCCGCTGCCAGCAAGCAACGGTGGCGGGAGGCATTTAAGAGGCGGTTGATGAGAAGGCATGCGAGCGATTGGGCATATTGGCATTAAAAAAGTAGGAAAGGTAGTTTGTGTACTCAATCAAGATGAAAAGGTCCATATCGCAGCAATGCAGGCCAAAAATGGATTTGGTTGTTGGAATAGCAAACGGCATCTGCACTTGTTACAAATTCCAACTACTTACTCTCAGCTTTACAACATATCAAGAAGCCAACAACGTTGAAAAATGAATGCATTCAGTAATAAGTATTAAGGCTCGCAGCTCCCTTCACGAGGGAAAAATGACTGAATGCAGTGGCGCGCGTCCAATGCACGCAAGTATCTATATATATAAAAGAGAGAGGGGGGAAAGTACAGGAAAACGCCTCCTTGCATCCACCCATTCATCCGTTTTCTACCTACCAAACCCATAAAAGAACCTCCCATACCAACAATCTTGTCCAAAGACAGAGAGAGAGAGAGAGAGAGAGAATGACTCAAAAAGAGAAAGAAAAAATGGCATGTAAAGGAGCGTTCTGTGTCCTACCGTTGTCGTGTACCGATATGCCATTGATAAGAGAAAAACAGGGAAGAAAAGAAACCCAAAAGAAAAATGTCCAATGATAGCCATGTCGCGTTGCTCAAACTATCCCAAAAGGAAAGAAAATACGCTGGTGTAAACTAATGCCATGTATGTGTGAAACAGAAGGGAAAAGAGGCAAGAGGGCCAAAAGAGGAGCTTTACATGACGCTGCAGGATCCCATGGTTCGGGCTCGTCGTCGGCCGATCACGCCATCTTCTTCGTCAAGATGCAGCGCGTGCGTCTCGCGCGCGCGCCGTCTGCGCCTCCGGTGTCCCGCACCGACGGCGCCGGCCTCCTCGCTGGCTTGCATGTGGTCTGCCCACTTGCGCTCGAGGCGGCTGGCGGCGAGAAAGTCGCCGCGCAAAACGCGCTTCTGGTGCTCGTCGACGGTCATCTGGAAGCCGTAGAAGCACTTGAGGGATATCGTCTCGCTCGGGTAGGTGACGCCAACCGACTTGGCCTTCATTTGGGCGTTGCGGAAAAGCACCTCGCGCACGCCAGCCCATGTTACATGGTGGCAATCGTAGACGACGAGGGACAGCGTAACATTCGGAGGGTTGGGATGCGTGGAGCGCGTGGAGCGCTTGGCGACGGTGGCGGCGGCTTCGGCGAGGACGAGATCGCTGATCCGCGTGTTGTCGAGGTCGCAACTGCGGAGCTTGGTGCACGTCTGCATGACGGGCAAGACACCCGTGTCGCCAATATCTTCGCAGTTGCTTAGGGAGAGGTGCTCGAGCGAGGCAGCGCAAGGTGCCTTGACAAGGTGTTCTGAAAGGAGGGAATTGGTGAGTTGGCCGAGATCCTCAAGCTCAAGATGGGTAAGACGAGGCGTGGAGGCGAGGATGGGCTCCAGAGCCGCGTCTGTCAAAGTCTTGCAACCCGACAGCTGCAAGCCTTGGAGCTGAGGTGTGGCATAGCCAATAGCCCTGACTCCTGCCGAGGTGAGGTGCGCGCAGCGACTGACATCTAGATGGCGGAGATTTCGCGGCGGAACAATGGGGCGATTGGTGAGAATGTCAATCTCGGGATCTACACCGTGCATCATTATTCGGAGGGCCTCGTCGCTGAGGTCCGCACAGCCGCTCAGTACTAGACGCTCAAGATTGTTGGTCCTAAAGATGCTTTCGGCCGTTTCCAGATTGTCAAAGCCTTTGACCTCACCTGCGCACAAGTCTTTGAGACGCTTGCACGAGTCAACTACCAGTTTGATACCCTTTGCATCGACCTTTTGGCACCAAGACACGTTGAAGCTCTCCAACTGGAGGCAGGAGTCGGCCACGATTTGGCACGCACGATTGGATACGGCATAGAGGCCGGTAAGGTTGAGATGAACCAGATTTTCGTTGCTCTCGATAAGGTTGTGCAGAGTTGTCTTTTGGAAGTTGCGGCAGCCTTCGAGAGTAGCGTTGATGAGGTTCTTACAGGCCTTGACGATGGCTTCGGTGCGTCGGTAGTGCTCAACCTGGACACAGCCGCGCAGATTGAGGTCCTTAATAAACGGCCCGGCAGCAACAATAATCCTGGCCAATGAATCGGCAGGGATATTTTGATAGAATTCCGAGGCATTGAACGAGGTCCAAAGCTGGCCGTCAAAGCAAAACTTGTAAAAAGTCTTGCTGACGCGGGAGACGCGGACTAGCTCCCTGGGCTCGAGATGAGCGAAAATGGCAATGCGTATTTCTTGGGGCATGTTGTCCCAAAATGGGAATGGCGGCTTCGAAGCAATCTTGGTTTGGGCGCGCAGTTCGGCGGGCAGCAGAGCGGTCGAGGGCCTCGATGTGGGAATGACGCGGACGGTCCTGACGCCAGGCTGGTGCTCGACGCAGTCGTGAAAAGGAAACTCGGAGTCTGGGGTGTCGGATCGGACGAGGGGCGAGGGTTGGGGAGTTCCGTAACGGAGAGGTGTCTGAGGAGGAACACCGGCGAGACTGACGCAGGAGAGCGAGGTGCGGCTCCCACCATGATACGGGCTGCTGGCGGACCGGCCGCGGCGGAGGTTGGTGAGGGAAGGCGACGAGGAGATGCGCTGAATCCCTCGCAGCAGTCTCTGGCGGCCCTTGATCTTGGGAGAGGGAGCTTCGGCGGCGACGCCGGCGACGTCGGCAAGAGGAGGAAACGGCTCACCGCCAAGAGTCTCTTGCATCTCGGCCATGGCTCGATGGCGAGGGGGGGTTACGGCGCCGGAGAAGTTGTATTTGGTTTTATACTTCCAAATCGAATGTACTGATTCTTCTTGTTAGATTCGAAGGGTTCGGGATATGCACAATCTCGCAGGAGTCTCGCAGAGCTCTCGATTTCGAGGCCGGTGGTGGGGGATAATGGCGGCGTTGTAAGTAGTGCGGTTGGTCGGACGGCGGCGGGTGGATGCTGGGCGGGTGCCGGAATGCCCGGACAGGTATGTGGCAAGGACGAGACTTGTTCAGACCATTTCTTGGAGAAGGACAGATTCGTGGGGAAAAAAAGGTAGAAACTTGATTGAATAAGAGGGATTGAGAAGAGAAGAAGTTGAGGGAGGGATGGAGAGAGCATGAGGGGAAAATGGGCACATGGGGGCTCAACCGTTAGGTGCAAGCAAACAGTGGCAGGCGAGTTGGGTAGGTTGACAAGGCTGGCTGGCTGGTACAGTAAATACAGTACCTACTACCTACGAATTACAGTAGCAAAGCAGGCAACAGAGCGGCCTGCAAGTAGTAAGCCAGCCAGGTGGAGAAAAGGCGGGCCCAAGTGAGAAGGACCCTGAATTGGCTGGTTGGCCTGGCTGGGCCGGGCAGCCGGGCTGGTGTCAGTGGTCACTGGCTCGACTGGACTGGTCTGCTGCCAAAACGTCACTGTTTGGGGTGCCGACAACTGTGGAGCTACAGCCCACCAAAAGTGCGGGGCCAAACAGAAAAACAACCGAGAACAGGACGGTAGATCACTACCCTCACGTTATCAAAAGGTGCCTTATACCTCACAGAGCACCCAAGTAAATTTAGTGATTACCCCGTACTGATACGCTTTGGCTCAACAAAACAACCAAGCCTCTCGTGCCTCTTTGGCTCTTTGGCTGCGCTCGCCCCATCTCCAGCGCTTTAACCGTAAAACTACTTGTACAATAATGTGGCGCATCCCCCTGCTGGTCAGCGGATTCGCTGCACGATGTAGGTACCTACCATGTTAGCTCTTTATCGCGCTATGTATCCGTATTCCATGGGGCACATGGGCTTCTAGAATGTGACCATGCACACATCGAGCGGGTGATATTCTGGCGTTGATCTTGTCACCATCTTGTCACAAGTCATTTATTGATTTTCCACTCTTTTTTGTTTCTGCGATTTCTCTGCTTTTCTTCTTTCTTCTCGCCTATTCGAAGCTAACAGAACTGACGCTTCGTTTTTTAGCTGCACCACGATTACTCGTCGCACTGCACACTTCCCAAAGGCCCCCACTAGCCTCGGCGCAACCATCATCAAGGGACTCAGTAATAACCTAAGGTAGTTAGTAGTTACGCCTCGTTTGCTATGTACCTTTTTACCATGCATGTGCCGCGTGGCACCAATTCTTCTTCTTCCGCCGCCAAGCCTCAACAGGCTCGTTCCACAACCTCGCTTCACAGAGCCGACGACTACTACGGACTAGCCAAGCTGGCATGTAAATCCCTGCACGTCAATACCTCCTCGTCTTCTGTGTAGGTTTTTATTTGGTGTATGCCTTGCCCAGTCCATCATTAGGTCCGCCTCCAGAGTTCAGTTGACCATTCTGGAACATAGGTAGTAACTACCTAGCGCCATTCAATGCCCCACGAGCCTGATTGTTCAACCTACACCAAGAGTAGCACTTCTTTTCTCCGGGCGGTGACGGAGGGGCACCCCTAGCATTCGATAACACCCTCTGCGTTCACAAGACCATCAACACCGTGATGCACGTTTGTGAAACTTTCAGACACACGTCTGAAGAAGAGTTTGCAAAAAGAAAAAAAAAAGTCGCTCATCATGCGGCCAACACGTGCTCCAAAAGCCCACCCGACCGCGTCCAGTGGCGCACCTCCTCTTTGTAAGACTGTTCGGTCCGGCCGCACCGCCCAACTGACTCGTCTTCTGGCCCAGCCTTCCGGCCAGGTACAATGTCTCTCTACCTGCGCTTACTATGTACTGGCACGCCAAAAAAGAGGGACTTTTGGCATGGCTTGCATACTTAGCTCCGAGCTGTGACTTGAAGGATGCCGCTGGCTGCATTGGAGACTTCAACAAACTCAGACACATTTTGGGGCGACTAGTGACAAGTTTCTCTACGAGGCAGAATGGCTTGTATGTACAGTTATTACCCTGTATCATCCCGGTCCGGCTTTTGTTCTTGTGGTCACCTTGTGGCTTGACATTTGTCTCCGGATGTGTACCCCGCTCAACACCAGCTGATCGTGAGCCCGCAGCACGCACATGTCCAAGGCTTAGCTGCAAGTCTGCTGAGCCCTTGCACGTGTTGCACACATCTACACCATCTCGCTTTACTCTCAAGATCGATACTACCTCATTGCGGATCGATCCGCGCCGACCTTGACCACGAAGAGTTGAAACTAAAAAGGCACCGTAGGGTAGGTAGGCCGTGAAAGACTCCGTACTGCGTCGTTTTTCCACTCCCAGCTTGACAACCAGTCAAATCAAACATAAGCCTCTCACATTTGTCGTATCCTTCTAGTTTGACTCAAAAGTACGCCACTTTGATTACACACCACACGCGACGCGGAGTATTTACCCTAGCAAAGAAGCTAGTCCCGCGACGCGTATGTCCTCTAGATACCGAGAAAAGCAGATTGGTTTGTTGCAAATTCGCCGTCGTTTCCCTCTACTATCTTTATTATCCTCGATTGAATCGTCATGTCTTTTTAGGGTACAGGATCTTGATCCAGTCTCGTCCCCACTCCTGCGCAAGACGCAAGACCAACAGGAACGGAATATTGCGGCATGAAGGTGACTTGTGTAATGCCTTGTTGGTTCTCGCATGGCGGGCAGACACCTTCACCCTACGTTGGTGTCTTTCAAAAAAAAAAAGAAAAGACTTATTGTTCGTTTGTGGGGCTTCTGAATCCTCCCCGGCCAGCGTGCTGTTTATTTCTTTCCTGTTTTTTCTTGTCCTGCTGGGCTCGTTCAACAGAATCTTGTTCAGTCTCCCAGCGGCTCATCTACTGTGGAACAAGGGATGTCCCAACGTATCTTGCCAGGGCTGGACTTCGTATCGTGGCTAGAATGAAAATGTGGTGCGTGGTGCCAAGCAGTGTATCTACTTGTATATTGAAACAAGGGTCAAACGCCAAGGCTGGCAAATCAAATGCGAGAAAAATGATATGTGCGTGTCCTAATAACCGGAGCCTTGCGCCTACCTACAGTACCAGCAAGATATATGGGCATAATGGGGCATAGGAATATGCAGCTCTTGACAGTGTCGACTCTTTGAGATTCAATCAGCCTGTGGCATGATTGCATGTGTTGTGGGCTTTGCACTGGTCGTGAGTTGGTGCACAACAGGCGACCAAGGTATGGAATCAAATATTTCCATCTTCTTTCCCTCTTCAATTGTAAAATGTCTCCATTTGGGATATCACTGGAAAATCATCTTGAAATCCCGGGCATGTGCTGTAGCCTTTAGACAAGTCGACAGTATTGAAAAGGCCGCTAAAGTGCAGTCAGAAACTCCCCCGCCGCCTACTAGGAATCTCAGTACAGCATGTACCTTACCTAGGCCAGACATCTGCCCCTCCCATGCTTCCCATCCCCATACATTAGTTACCTTAACTAATAAGGCCAGCCTCTGATGCTCCCTTTGTCTCCCAAGCCCCAAGGAAAACTACAACATTACCTACCTAGTCTCTCGCCCGACTTGCATCGCCACCACCCACGTCCTCGCCACACATTTGTATCCCGCCTTGAGCTTCATTATCGACATCAATTCAAGCTCCTCCAATCTTCTGTCCAGCATCTCTCTTCCCCGCTTCCAGCCAGTGGCAAAGGGCGGCTGGCCCTCTCGCTCTCGATCCCTTGCCCAAGCTATCGCGCCCACCGCAGCCTCGACTTTACCAACTTCTCTCGTCAACCGTCAACCGCATCTCCCGCCTTGCCCATGACTGCCGGCTCGCCATTGTGAAAATCTTCTCGTCGCCCTTGTCGCACTCGCCATCTTTGCTTTCCCCAATCTCCCGGGACAAGCCACCATGCATGGTAACCGTACGCGCTTCCCAAAGGCACAAAAATATTAGCCCGCATCCACACGCACACACGCGCACCAGCAAACCCACCCTCACTGCATCTCGCTCCTCCCCTCCCCCCCTCCGTCATCGTCATACCTTGGCTGCTTGCCGCCTAGGGCTCAATCATGATTGCTGACTCTCCCCTCCTAGGCGCCAACAGCACAAACAACGACGATGGCGAGAGAGGCCGTGACAAGCTCCTCGCGCCCCTCTCCCTGCCCAAGAACCGCAGCACCAGCAACCTCGCCCTCTCAGCTGACCCCGATCGCAGCCGCTATCGCATGTCCTTTGAGGGCTCGTCATCTGCCGCCCCCGACCATGACTTGATGACCAGGTCAGTCATTTTGCTCCGAGAACGCTCTAACCTCCACCTTCTCTCGCCCTTCTGCCTCATGCTTTCCGTCTTGTTTGCTTTTGATTAAAAGCCCCCAGCCCGGCTACCTGCAGAGGCCAACCGCCGACCCACGCCCAATCCTCCGTGTGAAACGCCATCATGTCGTGTCACCGCTCACTATCATGCCGCTGCTAACATTTTTCCTAAACTGGTGCAGGCCTTCGCCCGTTGCCGACCACGAACATGGCCTGGGACTATCCGGTCTGCGCCGCATACGGCAGCATCCACCCTCACGCAACCCAACCATGCCAAACTCCAACGCTTCCTCTCGTAGCCCGTCCGTCGTAACTCTCTCCCGCTCGACCTCGATGAGTGCCACCCTTGCCACCCCCGCGCCGCTCTCCTCCTTCTCCGCCTCCCCGGCCTCTCCCAGCTTTTCCGAAGACCTCTCCCGTTTCCCGACCGAGTCGCTGCATTCCTTCTCCTTTGCCCACCAGTCTGAAGACTTTCTTCACAACCGTCAAAATGTCCTCAAACGCTCACTCGAATTCATAAAGGATCGCTTGGGCATGCCTTTAACCGCCAACCAGGTTGGTTTGGCTAGCGCTCAGGCCAGAGTCACTGGCGACTTGGAGGCCCAAAATATGCTCGAAATGCTCGCCAAGGCCGAAATCATCGGCGCCAGCAACCTACCCAACCCAGATGCTTCCTCCGCCATCCCCCCGCTTACCGGGCCCCCGGACATGTCTGGAGAGAACATCTTTGAGAAGCAATTTACTCCCAATACGCTCAGCGCAGACCCTACTATTATACACGAGGAGCCTGAGGAGCTTTCCACGTCGCCCAAGTCCCTCCGCCCAGTATTGAATAAGGAAGATCAGCATAACTCACAACAGTCGAATCAAATACGTTCAAACGAAAGCAACGTACAAAAGTCGAGCAAAATAGCTACAGACGAAAGCAACACACAAAAGTCGAGTCAAATTCCTTTAGACGAGAGCAAGACGACAAGCACCACGTCACCGCCCACTTCGCGGCCAACGAGCCTCAAACGCACAATGACGGATACCCTTTCCGTAGCTCTCAAGGACAAGCTGATCGATACCATGGCCCAGCCATTCATGGCTGGCTCGACATTGCATCAAGAGTCGAGTCTTTCACCAATCCCTACCCATCAACACTTGCCGTCCCAAAATTTTCCAGGTGCCATGAACCCTGCCGTGCATGGACACACCAACAGATGGGTTCCCGCCGCCCAAGCCATCTTCACCACCGAAGCCAAACCTCCTTGGACCATCCTCGCCGCCAACGATCTTGCTTGCCTAGTATTTGGAGTCACCAGAGCCGAAGTTCGAAAGATGGGTATTTTGGAGGTTGTCCAAGAGGAGAGACGAGCCTGGCTTGAACGAAAGCTGCTAGACAGGGATGTTAGCGAGGGGATGCCGGAAACTACCGCCGACCTGTCGCCTGCAAGCTCAGCCGCAAGTGTACTTCTTGGTGGACGCTCTGGAATCACCGCACAACTATTGGGCAAGCCAAATTCGAGATCACAAACACCTCAGCCTCCGCGGAGAGCTCAAACTGTTCATAGTGGCGATATGGAGCCGCCAAAGCCATGCGGTACCGATGCGCATCGTAGCTCAGGTTCCCGAGGCGTTTTGCTCTGTGGTGATGTTGTTCCCATCCAGAAGCGTAATGGACTCACCGGTTCTGCCAGTCTATGGGTCAAGGAAAAACGTAGCGGCTTGATTTGGGTCCTTGAAGAGATACACGAAGACGTCGCCACTATCGAACTCGACGAAGAGGGCGTCGTCAAAGACGTGACTGGCGCTACCGAAACCATTTGGGGCTTCAAATCTGTCAAGCCGGGTATTGATATTGCGAACCTGATCCCACGAATTCCCCGGCAAGGTTTCGATCCAACTCAGGGTGAGATTGATTTTGCCCAAACACGGAAGCGACGCTTCTTCACCTGTCCCAACTATCGAAAAGTCAACATTCCCTGCACTGTCGAACAAACTCAAGGCAAACTCGAGCTCAGAGTTTCCACCTTTCCCCACATGGCTGGCATCATCGTCGTCGACCCCACCAACTTTAACATTCGCAGTTCCAATTCAGCCTTTAGTGGCGCACTCTTTGGCTTTGAGAAACCTGCAGGCACGTCCATCAATACCTTGATTCCTGGCTTTAATAAGATTATAAATACCCTTACCGAGGAAGACGGCTTGCAACTTCTCGACGGTATGGTCATTCCAGAGCATCGCTTCAGAAGGGCCGCTGCCTTTACCGCAATCAAAGAACACAGGCCCAACGCCGCGGCGTCATTCTTGCAACCCAACGGACTGACTGCGAAGCACCGCGACGGTTCTGACCTCAATATTGACGTTCAAATGCGCATTGTTGAGAGTGAAAAACAGACCGAAGTTTCGCACGAGATTATTGAAGAGGCCGTCGACGATGACCACACAGACATTTCCTCGACGCAACCACACACTGAAATGGTTTTTGCTCTCTGGATCACATACTCTAGACACATTCACGCAGTTGCCAACGTCTTAGACCCAGCCAAGCGTATACCTTCGGGCCCGCCAACGCCGCTGCATCAACCTTCACCCGGCCAGACACCTATTCACACACCCATGCTTCTATCGGACACTGAAGCCGAGGCCGACGAGCCGCAAGCACCTTCCGCCTCGCCCTCCAGCATGTCGAAAATTAAGGATGCAGCGCTGAATGCCGCGGCAAGACTCACGGGCCAGAATAGATTATCGCCCAAGGCAGCCGTCGCTAAACCAGTCTTGACAGCTGCAGAGGAAGAGCCTCGCAAGGCGACCATAGACGACTACACCATTTTGGAAGAAATGGGCCAAGGTGCCTACGGTCAAGTGAAGCTTGCTAGGAACAAACGAAATGGCAAAAAGATGGTACTAAAGTACGTCACAAAGCGACGTATCCTGGTTGACACCTGGACGCGCGACCGAAAACTCGGCACTGTACCGCTAGAAATTCACGTCTTGGACTATCTTCGCAAGCCCGAGTTTCGACACCCCAACATTGTCGAAATGGAGGGTTTCTTTGAGGACGACATCAACTACTATATTGCCATGGTGCCCCACGGACTGCCAGGCATGGATCTGTTTGACTATATCGAGCTGCGCTCCAACATGGAGGAAGCTGAGTGCCGCAGCATCTTTTCGCAGGTAGCGCAAGCTATTCACTTTTTGCATACCAAAGCTCTGGTTGTGCACCGCGACATCAAGGATGAGAATATCATCCTCGACGGCGAGGGCAACATTAAACTCATCGATTTTGGCAGTGCCGCCTACATTAAGAGCGGACCGTTCGATGTTTTTGTTGGCACCATCGGTAGGTTTCGGGCGCTTCCCTACCTTGA
This sequence comes from Aschersonia sp. MBC 622, assembly GCA_030782805.1. Classification (NCBI taxonomy): domain Eukaryota; kingdom Fungi; phylum Ascomycota; class Sordariomycetes; order Hypocreales; family Clavicipitaceae; genus Aschersonia; species Aschersonia sp. MBC 622. The sequence goes on from JARJPL010000628.1 coordinate 21,348, forward strand.
CCTTTGCTCACCTGCTAACATATGTCAGATTACGCTGCCCCCGAAGTCTTGGCTGGAAAGCCCTATGGCGGCAAACCGCAAGACGTGTGGGCGCTGGGCATTCTCTTGTACACCATTATTTACAAGGAGAATCCCTTCTACAGCATTGATGAGATTATGGACCACGACCTGCGCGTGCCGTTTACCATGAGCCCCGAGAGCATTGACCTCATCCGGTGCATGCTCAACCGCGACCTGCCCCAGCGCGCCGACATTGCGCAAGTACTGGAGCATCCCTGGTGTAAGGGCGCCTCGCTGAAGAATTAAAAGCAGATTTGCATACAGTAATCATTTTACTAGGGCGAGCAAAGGAAACTTTAAAGATGCATAATGACCATTAACCTACTACACGATACCCTCCATCTACATACATTATTAAAATCACATTAGCCATCATTCAAATTCACCTCGTTTGCATGCATGACGCTTTTGAAAGACCTGATTTCCCAGACCCGACGATAATGGTACCGATAGTTTTGTTGACTGTCTTGATTTTTGAAAACATAACTGAGCGGCCTGCGTTCGCGATTCTGCCAGACCCAGATGCATATCTTTCATTCTCTCCCCTCTGCACTCTCTATTCAGACATGTGATGACACTGGCGCTGCGTAATGACAACGGCATAGATCAGTCGCTATAGCAATACTTATGAAATGTCAAAAAGACACCGTACAGGGTAGATATATATACACACACACGTCCATCGTGCATTAATTTCCCGCATCCTTTCCAACATACACCGACCGCCCCTCCTCGTCAATGATAGTTGAGCTCTGGATTCGCGCGAAAGTTGCACTTGCAGCGGCACTCGGGCACCGGACACTCGACGTGCCTAGCAAACCACATGCGCGCGTGGTCCAAGTGCAGAACATGCTCGCAGCGCATGCAAAACGTCGGGAACCGCCCCGCCATGCGCGTCTCGTCGCGTTCCTCGGGGCGGTCGGCGCGCGGCACGCCTACGACCTCGAGGCAGACGACACACCGCGGCAGGTGCCGTCCGCAGTTGGGGCAGCTGACGCCCGCGTTGATGCTCGTCGCGAGGAGCGGGTTGCGGGACTCCATGCTCGACGATGGCGGCGGGGGCGGGGGCGGTGCGGTGCTCGTTCCGCTGTTGGCGCGGTGATGGTGATTGTGCTGCTGCTGATGGTGAGCGGCGAGGGACGTTTCCGCGTCGCAGTATATGCAGCGCAGTGCAATCTGTCGTGAGGGCGGCTTGAGTAGCGGGTTGGAGCCGTCACGCTTGGAGCGTTTAGTGGACTCGACCTCGAACTTGGTGCGCTGGAAAAAGAAGCGGTGGCGCTGGAGCAGCGCGCGATAGGCGTTGCGCCAGGCGCGGCAGCGAAAGTCGTCAATGTACTTGGGGTAGCAGAGCGAGAGCACGAGGATGGCCGTCTGGTAGTCGTGAAACTTTTCGACGTAGGTGGCAAAGATGTCGACGAGGTGGTCTGAGATGCCGGTGAGGACGATGCCCTCGACGTCGCCTTCTTCAATCGCGCGGGCGACGTGGTCGTCGAGCCAGCGGGTGAGCTCGTCGTCGTGGAAGTTGCGGACGGCGACGTAGGCGCGGTCGGCCAGGGGCAGGGAGCGCTGGTTGGCGACGAGGGACCAGTCGCCGGTGGCGATCAGGGTCGAGATGGCGCGCAGGTACGGGTCCGTCTTGGAGGCGACGGAGTCGTCAAAGTCGAGATGCTCCTTGGCGAGGTGCTTGCCGCCGGCGCCTCGATCGATGAGCTGCAGCGCCAGCGACACAAACAGCAGCTCCGGGTGCGCAGTGCTCGCCCGCTTGAGAATGTCGACGGCTTGCCGCGTGTCCCCGTGAAACAGAGACCGGGCTGCTGTCATGGTGTGTATTGCCGCAGGGTAGTCTGGCGACGGGTCGCGGTCAATGCCCGCAGGGTCGTTAGATTCGGGGTCCCCCCAGCCGCAGATCTCGAGGCACAGCTGCCGCGTATGCGGCCGCTTGGTGAAGACGGTGTCGAACCGCGGGAAGCGACGCTTCTTGCAGTACGGGCCGATGAAGCGCTCCCATTGCAGTGCGTCAGGAAGGTTCGTCGTGCCTGGGCTGACTCTTGTTGTTGGATTGCGTCCTAGTATGTGAGTTCGGAGTGCTGGCGGTTATTGCTTGTGAGAGACATACCTAGGTCATTCGTCCATATGGCATGAACTCCAAGATAGCTGATGTCGGTACCGGACAGCACTAGACTGCTGTCGTAGGCGGCCAATTCAGCATCTGTCAGCTGTTAGCGAGTCTTGTCTAAATAAGCATGTGTAATGCTCACCAGCTATCCAATCCCAAACATATCGCTTCCAAGGATCGTCAGAAACAATCTGCCTATTGACCGTAGGATCGAAAAGATACTTTTCCTTGGCACGAAACAGCATGGCATGATCAACTGCACTCTGCGCCTCGCTAGGCAAGCCAGTCGTCTTAACAGTCGCAGCAAGAAGCGCCTCATGAAACTCCCTGCATGATTCCACGCTATTGGTTGCGAGGGACAGCTCATTTGGGACGCGCGATCGACCTGCTGTCGCGGGGTTCTTGGCTTCCAGGTCTTTGATAAAATTGCGCACTGAACGCAGCTTGCCAGCAATCGTCTTGGAAGTATAGAATGATACTGGAAGAGGCATATCAATATCGTGTACTCGCTCAACCACCGCAGAGCTTGTCTCCTGCTTTTTGAGCGCTGCATTGATGCCCTCTTTGACGGCAACTTTGTCGGGGCCAAAGATGGGAACATCATGCAGTGCCTGGTCTACAAGTGTAGCAGCAAGAACTTCCATGCCTTGTTTGGGGTCGAACTGCATTATATCCTGGTACTTGTGGCCTGACTCTAGACCGCGATGCGGTGACTTCCATGGGATCAGCTTGTACGCATGGTTTGTCGACGCCGATGGCATTTCCAAAATATCAAATTTGCCGCTGGTCCGCAATACAAGTAGTCTAGGATTCAAATCTGGCGAGCCTAGTGTGACCCAGTCAAAAGACACGATGCGATCATTCTTTCTCGAGTTGTAGCGATATGATAGGTCGAGCTCGTGTGACTTTTCCACATGCAGCAACTCTGGTCCCTGCTCTGTCGTTATGTTCGGAGATGGCGAATCCTTCTTCGTATTTAGGACGCGAAGTTCACCTGTACGTGAGAGAATAGCCAGAAGACCTCGCTGATTGCGACAGTAGCGGAGTGATCGAATCATGGAGTGTCGCTCGTCAACAATTGACGGATCGTGATCAGTCTCAATTGCTTGGTCGAGACGCAAAGTAGCCCCCCACGGCATGTCTTCTTCTTCCACAGTCTGTACGTACGCTGCCGACGCCAGGGGGCGGCTGCTTGCTCGTCGATCCCAAATCATCACGCCAGGATGATCTAAGCTTGATGAGGCAAAGTAGTTTTGGTCGGCATAGTCGATGGCAATATTGTTGTTGCATCTCGTGTGGAACGTGACAGCCGGATTTGGATCGCGCAAGTCGTGTATTCGGACACCATGTGATTTGATGCCGGCGACTAGTGTGTGTGGGCTGTCTTCGAAGAACTTGAGGCTGGAGACGGAAACACTGGGCTCGAGATGCGCAATGGTGTCAACGTAATCGAGCGCATCAGCAGGAAAACCTCGCATGGGCGGTTCTATTGACGACAGACGCGAAATATCCCAGACATGTAAGCTCTGGTCCATGCGCACACGATCCAGACCTACAGCTAACAAGCCCGTTGTGTTGAACGCCACGGCGTGACAATTTCTGGCCATCTTGGAGCCCAGCTCCACAAAGGCGTTGGAGCCATCGTCTACTCGCAAGAGATTGACCACACCTCCACCGGTACCAATTGCAATCAGTCCAGGGTCGCAAGGCGACCAGTCATAGGTAGTCAATGGGGGGAAGTCGTCATGCCGGACGCGCCTCACGTAGTCGAACCGACCGTTGCGCGCAAAGCCATTTGCCTCGTAAATCTGGACATGTCGGTGTTGGAGGTTGACCTGGACAAAGCTGTCCAACTGTGGATTGGCACTCCACTTGATGAGACCTGGCTCTGGACGGTCCATATCGAATCGATTTATGCCCGCGCAGTCGCAGGCAATGCTGTTTGCATTGGATAGAGAGTGCTCGATATCGGATGTGAGTGAGATTGAAGATCTTGTCGAGTGTCAGCTCTATCACCAAGCATATAATATCTACGTCACTGGCCAGAATCCAGTGCCATTGATCCACCGTGGCGCGTGCTGCATTGTCCGATCGCAGATGTGAAGTGCAAGTCGAGATGCGACCAGGGTAATGATGCACAAGCTTCCGTACAGCTGTCAGGCAAACGCCCCCACACAGCCTGCCCGAGCTCAACGCTCCACGTGATGGACCCCACCTTAACCTTTATCAGCTTATCGCCCAAGGAATATTTCCAGCATGCAAAAAAAGTCCCAAACTACTTCCAGGCCTCTTTGCAGGTATATGATAACGCGAAATTCGAATTCGAATTCTTATCGAACTTTTTGAGGGCGCCCCACATTCGATAAAAAGCTTCAAAGAAAACCTACAGAAGGACTTTCTCCCACATCATGGAGGAGAAGCGTCGGAATCCGGGCCGAGGCGGCAACAGCCGCCAAAAGTATGCCGCGGGCAAACACAAGGCGAAACTTGGATCAGCGGAATGGGCCAAGAAGAGGACGAGAAGCATTCAGCGCATGATGAGCCGCAATGGTGATATACCCGCCAATTTGCGCAATGACATGGAGCGCGAATTAGCAGCCCACAAGAGCACAATAAACGAAAAGACCTTTCAACGGCGGAGAAGCGTCATGATTTCGAAATATCACATGGTCAGGTTCTTTGGTATGTTGCGCTGAAGAAAAGAATTCTTTCATATCTGTACTAACAGCACCTGCTAGAGCGTAAAAAGGCTACTCGTTTGGTCAAACAGCTAAAGCGCCAACTCGAAGCGACGACCGACGACCACGAGCGCAGCAAACTACAGGCTGACCTGCACATTGCTGAAGTCGATGAGGCATACACCATGCACCATCCTCACGCCGAAACGTACATTAGCTTGTACGGCACGATCAAAAAGGACGACGACGAAGACGCGACTGAGGAGGAGAAGAAGACTGCCGCTGCAAAGGCTGCTCTAGCCGCGGAGCGTCCGCCCATGTGGAAGGTGGTCGAAAGCACCATGGAAGAGGGCCCCGATGCGCTGAGACAACTTCGAGAGCGGCGGTCAGCGACCGGCGACGACGAGGCGAGCGCACCTCAACCCCGATCGCGCGACAGCAGACCAGCGCCCCGAAAGGAGAGAATGGCGAACGTCATTGCCAAGCAGAACCAGTCCAAGAACGCAAGCAAGCCTACTGGTGACAGAAAGGCAGCTCCTGCGTCGGCTGGTGAGCAGCAGGGTGGCGCCAAGACGGGCGGACTGAATCGCAGAGAGCGTCGCCGTATCATGCGGGAGACGATGGCGTCCACTGACAAGGAAGACGACGAGGGCGGCTTCTTTGATTTATAGCGGTATTGTCTTTATTCATGTGCATATTGTATTTTTTGTCATTAGCGAATGCATTGTCCGATACCTTGCGACGTCTGTACATAGATTATGTTTCCATGAGGGGCAGAGTAGAACATCTCGCTCAATAAACATGGACGGAAAGTCATTCATCACAGTACAAGTACTTCGTAGGTGGCGTCCAAAACTTGGTTAGACTTTGCGTAGTGCGCGTATCCATGTATCAAGTTGCGCCAAACGCCAATGTGTGCAGTACGGATCCTGGTGAAATAGCTGTTCTGATATCTAGTCATTAGATCATTTAAGAGGGGATCCAGATAGATCTTCCCTAGTCTTAGCACTTTTGAAGTGATACAGACTCATTCCTATGCTCGACAGTTCTTAAAAAAGGATCGAGGATGTTGGGGTCCCGTAGACCAACGGTAATATCGTCGGGTAAACGACCAGAACGGTAAAGCGCCTGCTCTGGTTAGTATCAAGCCCTTCAATGACGCGAAATTACCTTATTGTAGCATATTCTTACATTTTTGACCTCGTCAAAACTGGCTTCTTTGGCGGTATATTCGCGAATGACTTGCTCGGTAGTAAAATCGACGTAAATGCGGGTGTCGCGAATGCGCACAATTACGTTATCCAAGCGCATAAACAAACGACACAGAAGCAACATGCGGTGCTCATGAACCCTCAACTTGGCGCTGTAGACGGATATGCCGTTATCGTCTAGCTCGCTTTCGTACAGCACGACCTCGTCAAAGAACAAGATTGGATCACGACGCTTCAGCAGTTCAATAGGTATCGCATCGCTGCTCTCCGTGAGCCGCGCCCCCTCTGCCGCGATTTCCGTGCCCGCATATGTCGTCGAGTAGCTCCAGTCGTACGGCTTGACGACTTCTTTAATCTTTTGCGTGGTGCCTTCGCGGGTGCTCTCCCAGTCGCGCGCGTACGCCACCTTGAGCATGTGCTTGTCCGTCTTATCCACGGCGTCGAGCGCGTCTGGAGTCGCAAAGCGAATAGACCAGCCGGACGGCACGTGCGTCACGCTCACGAGGTTATCGCCGAAGATCATCTCGGGCATCGGGATTCCGATGCGTTCCGTCATGGCGTCAATGGCGCCGGCTTTAGAAATGGGCAGCTTGCGCGTGGCTATGCGGAAATTTCTTTGTACATGCGTCGTTGTTGCGGCCGACAGCGACTCCGAGCTTAAAAAAGGCTCGTTTGCCGAGGTGATGTGATTCATGGTAGGGGGGAAGGGAGGGAGGGAGGGAG
>JARJPL010000629.1:0-43113 GCA_030782805.1 Aschersonia sp. MBC 622
CCTGATATATCATTGATGCCGCTGCGGCCGCGGAAGAATTCCTTCTAGCTGATTGTGCACGCGCAGCGAAAGAAAAAATTAGCGAGTGTTTTAGCAGCTTCGAGGGGCGAGGCAGCGGCGGAGGCAGCGGAGGCAGCGGCAGCGAGAGTAGTAGTAGCGGTAACACATAAAATAGCTAACTACATTATATTCTTAAGTAGATACTTCTATCTTTATATAGCATATACTAAAGAGTATATACCTACTAAAATCTACTACTAGTATTATATAAGGCTAGTCTATCTAGTGAAAAGAGCTTGTATAAAAGAGTTAGGCTTTATAGCTTACCCTAGCCTAAGGCTCCTTAGACCCTTAAGATATAGAATTCTTTTTAGTATATTCTTCTGAAATCAGTCGCGGCGACCTGTTGCGTAGCAATATCACACGCCTCTATCTTCAAAAGCGATAATGTATACTAGTACCAACACACCCCGCACATCAAACGTGCCCGTCACGCGGGTATTACCAATGGTAGGCTAAAATGCGGGGGTAAACGGTTAGATGCTGCCAAAGGCAGGCTAAAAGCGGGCGGGCAACGGCTGTATACTGCTAAAGGCAGGCTAAAAGCGGGCTTAGACACGGCTATACAGCGCTCGCCCGTTTTATAGCGTTTCAGAAACTGCCACTGCTATGAAGTAGCGACGCGATACATCATATTCGTAAACTGTAGCCTTTCAGATTCACTGATGTAGATTGAGCAGTTGAGGAGTGTAGTGTGCTTTAGCACTGGTATATCTTTAGTTACGTCTACTTTTATTATAGCAGCCGCCGAGTAAGCTTCTTAGTTGCTATGCTAGTGTAGCGGCAGTGTACTTACAACCAGTACAGTTGGCGATCTCTGTCTGTTCTGTGCGCTATTAGTGCCTCCCAATTAATGAGTCCCACTGCTTTCCACATAAGGATCTGCAGGGGTGATGCGCAGAGTAACACTTATAGGCTGTATAAGAGCGAAAGAAAAGATTTAGCTAGGTTCAAAGCATCAGAACCTTTGACCGACAGACTAGATTTCGTCGATATGCTTCATGGAATACCATAACTGCTGCGTCGCTCGTGACTACTAGATAATCAACGTACACTTTGAAGTGAATTTTCTGATGCGCCGACCCTAGCGCATGGCACTGTTTTCGCCGTTGTGTGAAGTTCCACGATCCACTTGACTAGTTATTCCGCGATATTATTCCCGTTTATTATTTGTGTAGAACAATAACGCTGCTATCAAATAAATCTCCTCTGTCAAAACAAGCATTGCTGTTGCTATCTGCCGCAAATCCATATGATATTTAGAATAGCATGTTCTCTTATCAAACTCATGCCACCACCGTAGTATACGGCATGTGCGGTGTGGAAACTGTTGCTAATCTGTCATGCCCTATACAAACAAAAACGCTACGTTTGATTTCAGGTCGGCTATAAGGGTTTATATTGACGCTTGGGCTCGCACTGACCTCAGCTCGTCTCGCAATGACGTTTGTTAGCACATCGTTTTACATGGTTACCCCAGACCCTATCTTCTTGGCATTTTTCAAGCAAAGTTTTATACCTCCTTCGCAAGCGTTCAAGCTTATAATCTCAGCTTTAGCCATCTTCTTTAATGAACCAGCAACTTGATCTCAATATATTCACTCTTCGGACGTCCTTACGTACAGTCGCCTCAGTCATGTTATTCCAAGTAGCTCTTGGTCTTAGCGTCTTTCATTTATACACAACTGCGCTTACTCTTTCCTCAGTGGAGCCGCAATCACCATCGTCTTGCTCCGGTAACACGCCTGCGAATCGAGCGTCATGGTGCACTCACTCGATCGATACGGATTACATTCGTGAGACTCCAGAAACAGGTGTTACTAGGGAATACTGGCTTGATGTCGTGGATGTTATTGCAGCACCAGATGGGGTATCAAGGCCAGCAATGGGTAATAAATCCTAGCGGAGTTCGAAAAGATGTGTCACTGACCTTTGTTGTAGCCGTAAACGGTACTATTCCCGGACCAACTCTTTTTGCCGATTGGGGCGACACGGTGATTGTTCATGTGAGAAATTCTCTCTACACTTCCAAAAATGGTACGAGCATACACTTCCACGGCATACGCCAACTCTTCAACAATCAGCACGATGGTGTAGTGTCCATGACACAATGCCCTACGCCGGTCAACCACACGATGACTTATACTTGGAGAGCCATGCAGTATGGATCGACCTGGTATCATTCACATTTTGGCCTACAAGCGTGGGAAGGAGTATTTGGTGGAATCGTCATAAATGGGCCTGCAACCGCGAATTATGACGTCGATTTGGGTCCTCTATTTCTAAACGATTGGGATCATGCCACGGCATATCAGCGTTCGACCATGCACAAAAGCGTCTTTCTCGCTCCGCCTCTTCAAACCGGCTTGATCAATGGCACCAACACCTTTGGCAACGGTGGTCAACGACTCAACATTCGCTTCGAAGCCAACAAGACCTATCGTCTACGTCTGGTGAACGCTGCACTCATATCTCACTTCAAATTTATGATAGACAATCATGTCATGACGGTCATAGCGCATGATCTTGTTCCTGTGAAGCCGTACACAGTCAATGTCTTGGACATTACAATGGGCCAACGTTATGACATTCTAGTCACTGCGAATCAAGCTGCCACAGCACGTCAGTTCTGGATGCGATCTATACCTCTGGGACTTTGTGGTGATCCGAACTGGAAGTTCAATGACATTCTAGCGATTGTGCATTATGATGAGGCATGGACGAAGCCATCTACATTACCCTACCCATACTCTCAGCTATGCGGCGACCAAACCATGAAAGCCGTACCACACATTGAAGAGGATGTCCGAAAACCTGATATCCAAGTTTCCGAGACTACCAGTTTCGACAAAGTAGACGGGTATTGGTACTGGACTCTCAAGCAAGCTCCGATGCTGATAGATTGGGACGATCCAACGCTCAGCAAAATACTACGCCACGACACCAGTTTCCAGAAGAATGACTCGGTGATTGAGCTACCCGAAGCCAACAAGACATTTTATCTGGTAATCAAGAACCCCTTATTTGTTGCTCACCCAATTCATTTGCACGGGCACGACTTCTTTGTACTTGGACAGGGTGTTGGCCCATTTTTACCTGGTGTCTCGCCTCTGAAAGTCAAAAATCCCCCGCGTAGGGATACTGCTCTTCTGCCTGGCTCGGGGTATCTTGTCATTGGCTTTGTTACAGACAATCCTGGTGCATGGCTCATGCATTGCCACATTGGTTACCACGTCGAAATGGGGTTTGCTCTTCAGATTATTGAACGCGCTGATGAGTTGTCCGCTCTTGTTGATCAAGATAGCCTTGGCAAGGGCTGTGACGCTTGGTCGGCGTTCCAGCGAGACAACAATGTAATCCAAGATGACTCTGGTGTCTGAGTACTACTAGATAACTAGACCTTAATTTTTAGGCGTGCTATAAAACATAACAAGTGCGAACAATACTTTCGGTAATGCCTTATCATATTAGCCTAGTTCCCTACTCACTTCATCCAGAGGAACTTGACAACGACGAGGCATCGCGTATTGCATGCAATTATCTAACTAGCTAGTCCGAGGCTTGCACAACTTGGGCCCAATCTCCAAATCCATATGCACCAGGCAATTTTTCTCCATCGAACAAGCTAGCCAAAACAACGCGATCGGACTGTTCCCCTTGCCATGGCTCACGTCCATGCTGGGCAATGATATTATCAAAGACCAGCACATCACCTTGCTGCCATTTATGGAGAACTCGAATATCTTCGGTAATTTCGACTAGGTGAGCCAAATATTTCTCAGGAATTTGGGTTCCATCGCCAAAAAACTGATGCACAGTGTTTGCTTTCGCAGATCCATCTGCTGCTTGAGCATTGATCGAGTACTTGTGATAAGCTGCCAGTCCACTGAAAAGCGTGGGGAGGTTAGTCCCTGGCTGGGTTCGAATAACCGGTAGACGATGTGTGAGCACCAGCCCTTTGCCATCATCAAAATCCTTCCACTCCCATGTAGTGTTTTCCCCGCGGCCATATCGCAAAATCTGTGCTTCAATCTTTTTGCGCGCCGTCTCCTCGTCATCGCTATCCTGGATTTCCTTTCCAAAGGCCTGCTTCAAAGTCGATCCCCCCGCTGTCTGCTTCGTCGCTTTGTATGTCACTTTGCTAAGAATTCCCTTCTCGGCGACAAGATCAATAAATTCTGGTATCTCGGCCTGGGCGCGATGGAATAGCTCCAGACTGGACGAAATGGGAGTCTCGCCGCCCTTTTCTGGAGCCCGATGAGAATAAAAGAAAATGTATGCTGGGGCGTGCGGCACCTGAGGAGACTCATTGTGGTTGTAGATTTGCACCTCCTTTGGAGCCTCGTTGGCAGGAGCGACGTTGGGCGCTAGAAGTGGCCGGTCGACGACGATGCCAATGATCTCATGGGGCGCATACCCAAATGCGTGAGCAAATTTGCTGAATGCAAGAGCGTCATCGATCGGAAGATTCCGAAAGAGAATAGCACCGTGCCTTGCTAGCAGTTTGGTCAGAGTTCCGTCTCGTTGGAGGTTTTTGATTGTAGAGACGGCAGTTTCCAAAGAAGTCACATCGCTGGACGGGCGAAGCGCAAGAGGGATCTGGGTGTTGGGCGGATGAGGGTAATCAAGAAAGCGTTGATTGGTAGCAGGCAAATCAAAAGACTCAAACGTTACAGCTGAGCCGGTAGACTCTACGAATCTCACGGGCGAAGCTTGTCGTTGTCGAATAGCAGAAGACATTGTAACTTGCGGGCGATGGTAGTTCTGAGGAGTAGTCTTCGTCAGATAGAGACCTCTCTGTAGTTGTATAGATAAGGAAAAGGTTTGCTCGCTTTATATCGCTTTTCTTCGTATGGTATCTAGAGCATGGGATTGCCTAATCTCAGTCGTGAGTGGCGAGCCAGCCGCATCCCCTCTACTTGGAAAGATCTACGTAGTCATCAGCCGTGCGATTTAGCATGGTACCTCGGCAACTGTTGTATGTCGTATCAGTCGTATCTGGTCAGGAACAGCTTACATGAGAAAGGAACGCCTCAAAAAAATGCAGCGTATCATGATAAATACTACAGATAAAGACCGGGACAATAATAATATACTCATCATCAGCCTCGATTACGCACAGCGCCTCCAAAGTTAAACTATAGCCTGTTGTGCGTGCTAGTGATTTAAATATAGTGGGTTGCCATGCATTTGCTCATCAGCCACAGGCATTACGAGAAATTCACATGGTAATGTCTCAATAGGACTCATCTACGTATTTAATTGTGGTTTCGTCCAAGTAGCAACATAGATCCTTATTTATCTGACCTTTAGTCGAATAACAATGAGTGCTGCTATGGTCAACCCCGGGGGCCCAGCCGAGGTCCTACCCCTCAAGACGGACGCTCTCACCAATGACCAGGAGGCTGGTACCATTTCCAAGGCCAAGCCAACTTTCTTTCGCAGCACTCTCTTTCAGATCCTCGTTGTAGGGCTCTGTGCCTTTTGCGCGCCAGGTATATGGAGCGCAATGAACGGTCTAGGCGTAGGCGGCAGTCAGTCACCCGATTTGGTCAATGCAGCCAACGCCCTTCTCTACGCTTTCATGACAGTGACCTGCTTTGCAGGCCCATGGGTCACCAACGCGATTGGATTCCGCTACACATTGAGCCTGGGGTCAATTGGCTATCCACTTTACGCTGCCGGTCTTTATCTGAATAATCGCACCGGCGCCACATGGTTGGTATACTTTGGTTCTGTCTCCTGCGGCATCAGTGCTGGGCTCTTCTGGAGTGTCGAGGGCGCCATCGCAACCGGTTACCCTGAACAACACAAACGCGGTAGATACATCGCAACATGGTTAGAAAAAGATTCTATTATACATGCTGGTGAAAGAACTGCCCAAAGTGCTAATGTATCTCGTAGGTTCACCTTTCGAAATTTCGGCAATATTATTGGAGGTGCAATCTCCCTCAGCCTAAACTACGCCGACGATAAACGCGGCAAAATTGGGTACGAGGCATATCAGGCATTCATCGCCATCCAATGCTTAGGCCTGCTATTTGGACTACTCCTATCGAATCCCGACAAGGTTCAGCGTGACGACGGCACTTGGATTCAAACGTCGCAAGGTACCATTCACTGGCAGACTGAGTTGCGCGCCATGTGGAAACATCTCTCGAGTAAATCCATCCTGCTTCTCACGCCGCTCTTTTGGTACTTTGGCTGGATCCAGGCCTATCCCGGAACATACCTTGCAACGTACTTTACAGTTCGGTCGCGTGCCCTGGCAAGTCTGCTGTCGTCAATCGTGGGCACATTGGCCACATGGCTGGCAGGTTCTCTGGTCGACGTTCCCTGGGTAAAAGATAGAAAAGTCCGCGCCCTGACTGCGTGGGTACTGATTGCACTTCTCAACAGCGCTACATGGATATGGGCCGTGATTATACAGAATGAGTACCAACATACTCACCCAACTCTCGATTGGGGTAATTTGACCGCATTTGGGCGTGGCTTCGGACTCTACATTTTTGAACGGATCAGTTTATCCCTTGTGGAGAATTACATCTACTGGTGTATTGGAAACCTGTCAGACTCGCCTGGTGAGCAAATTCGCTACAGCTCACTTTTGCGCGGCATCGAGACAGCGGGCATCGCTATAGGGTTTGGCGTTCAGGCCGTTCCAACCAAGCTGATTGCGACGGCCAGCATCAATTTGACCCTGTGGTTTATTGCTTTTCCCTTCAGTCTCTGGGCAACTTTGCAGGTACTCCGAAAGTGGAAGACGGAAGGTCAGCAACAAGACAGCTAGACTTTTAGAAAGATAATCTATCTATATCATTTCGATTGCCAAAGATAACTAGTATCCTGTAATGAGTGAACACTTGACTAATTCTAAATATAATAAATATATTTAATAATTCTCGTTAGGAGAAAGAGAAGGATAGAAAAGAAGTGCGGAAGAAAGAGACTACTATGACGTAGCGGGTGAGGCCCCGGGACGGGGCGGCGGGCTCTCTAGCGTCTTGGGCCAAAAACACAGTGGCTATCAAGTCCGACTTGTTCATGATATTGATAATATACTAATAAATTAAACACTTATTTATAAAAAGAAAAAGTTGTATTATTGAGAATAAGAAGAGATCTTTTAACTAGTATTTTCCTAATCTTGCTACTTTATTACTGGATAGATGCACGTGATCGTACACTCTAGATTGTTTATTTTGGCGATCTCATTGGAGCTGTTTTTTCCCATCAATTCTGCCAACAAAGTTGAGTGATGCCTTTGCCTACTTTGCTTACTAGCTCAACCGAAATCTGTTCTTACGCAGAGCCGGTCAATCTCGGAGGAGCCAGTGCCTTTTTCTAATTTTCCCAACCACTTGCGGTAGCGGAACCCCGTCCGGACTGCTAGGAAATAAATGCGATCGTTGAAAAGGGTGCCCGCCGCACACACATGATTGCTTCCCGCAAATCAGATGCCACCAGAACAAAAGATATAATCAGCAAATGATGAACTTCTTTAAGCTTTGCAAATCGCGATCGCTCATATTTCTCACACATCCCCCATGGCCTTCCTCAGCTGTGATTGCACCGCGACTTGATTCTCATTCACCAATCGAAGAAGAAAAGACTCCCTACTATGACACCAGTCGATTTTACCCCGTTTGCCTGGGCCAAGTGCTTCACGGAAGATACCAGATTGCTACCAAACTTGGATATGGTTCAAGCTCAACAGTATGGCTAGCCAGAGATTTGCATAGGTGCTTTCTTTTTCCAACGACTGGTATTTTCATTTTCGTCTAACTACTTGTTTATAGCTGGCGCTGGTCTCGAGAAAGATACGTCGCCCTCAAGGTAAATGCTGTGAATCGTCGCTCCGGACAGAACACCGCCGAAAACGAACTCACAATGCTCAAACACATTTCTTCTGTAAATAAAAAGCATCAAGGCTGGAACTTTGTGAGAAGATTATCAAGTTCGTTCACTATTGACGGTGCCATTGGAACCCACCTGTGCCTCGTTCTCGAACCTTTACGAGAACCATTGTGGCTGTACTGTCGGAGGTTTGTCGGAGGCGTCATCCCTGTAGATGTTCTCAAGATTATTATGCAAATGATTCTACACGGGCTTGATTATCTGCATTCAGAATGCCAGGTCATCCATACAGGTTTGTCATACTACACGAACATTTTATGCAGTACTGACTGGCAATCAGACTTGAAACCGGATAATATACTGGTCAAGCTTGAAGACCTTGCAATCTTGGACAGAGATGCTCTGGATGAATATCACAACCCTTTACCGCAAAAGATTACCCATGACCGTACCATTTATCTTTCGCGAAACAACTACGGCCCGTTCTCTATACCCGCTGGCATCGTTCAGATTGCCGATTTTGGCTATTCAAAGTCGGGCAAGACACACCACTCTGGGTGTATTCAAGCAGAAGCCTACCGCGCCCCAGAGGTTATACTTGATTCTGGTTACTCTTACAGTGCAGACATCTGGAGTCTCGGTGTCATGGTAAGACTTCAAATCAGAAGGATGCAGGAATGGGAATTGACATTAATGCCAAAACATTACAGATGTGGGACCTTCTTGAGGGAAAGCGTTTATTCGATCCAATTGATAAGCGGATCAGCGATGAATATGACGACTCGGTACATCTCGCTCAGCTCACTGGCCTTCTAGGCCCTCCACCTCCTGATATGCTTCGTTCCGGCCAGAGAACGACCATGTTTTACGAGCTCAATGGTCAGTCTACAATCACTCAAAATACTAAGCGACTCTTCTAAAACGCTAATCAAGGAAATTTTAAACATCCCGAGTTGATTCCTCAGAATCTCAAATTCGAGAACACTGTTTCCATGATAAGCGGCCAAGAGAAGACCAAGTTTCTAGAATTCGTGAAAAAAATGGTTAGGTGGAATCCCGTAGAACGAAGCACTGCCAGTGACCTGCTCAAAGATCCATGGCTCTACGAAGATTTCGCTGCGGAGCATCCGTCTGAAAAAAATTCATCGATGAATTGCACAGCGAGCTTATTCTAGTGTATTAATAAAATACTTGGAGTATCATTACTTTCGTGGAGTTATCCTCGCCTGCGTACGGAGTATTTATGAGAGAAAAGGGTAAAGGCGCTCTATTCAACAGGATAACTTATCCTTTTAAAATTGGTTGGCGAGTATTTTAATAATACTCTAATGGATATATATTGTCAGAGAAACAGAATGTGAATCCCCTAGGTGTCATTCGCACTCATCAAGCGCTCCGATCTCGTGATGAGGGCGAAGTCATCGATCACGGAAGCTGCAAGCTTGTCAATCAATCTACTTTCCTCATTCATGCAGCTGGAAAGCAAGGCATGATAATATAACTTAAAAGCCTTTAATAAATCATTATTAATTAGAAACACACTATCCCTTTGGCAGTGTTAAAGGAGCAAGCAGGTCACGAGATCCACAAGGGTAGGAGACGGGGAGGTACTGACTAGGCCTTATCCATGTGCCTGGTAAGAAAGTCATTTTCAGTACAGGCGTACGCCACAGTACTTTATGGTTACGCTCAAATCACTACTAAGGGTAAGTACCACAGGTTTTAACGTTATGTGATTGGATAAGACCCTTGCAAAATACCTGCTTGCTCCTTTAACACTGCCAAAGGGATAACGTGGGACAGTTACATGATCATATCATAAAAGAGCAAAAAATAAAAAGAATTATGTACAGCACCCGGTGTTCGCTGGTCGTCACCGACCCAACTACTAATCTGGCGCTCAAGCGGTTATCTATCGGAGATCGGACGGGATCCAGATTTTTCGCTCGGCTATGGCCGTACATATCAGCTGTGCATCTAATTATAACTATAATCTTTATGCTACCTCTCGATGGACAAGGAGGTCTTTTATACTCTTCGTGCATCGTGCACGCCCCGATGTCATATGTGCCGCTCATGCGCACTCTGTTTACGGCAGGGCATTATCCGACGTCAGCCTCAGGATGTCTACTTCTATAATGGCATTGCATTCTACCAGCAATTTCGAGGCATCGTATTGGGCAGCGCCGAGAGGAACGCCATCGCCGATACTATTGGTGGCCAAAGTGCTGCTATCCTGCGTAACCACGGCCTGCTGACTGCTGGCGCCTCCATCGGGGCCGATGTCTTTTAATTTTTTCGCGCTTAAAAGCCTCTGTCACTCTTATTAGCTTATTGCCATGGCCGCTTGTGCTCACCCAGATATTACGCTTGAAGAAGTCAGCCACGCCGAAGCCCAGGAGACCTGTGAGACGCTCGGCCAACACGCCTCTAGCTAATTCTCTGCCAAGCCAATGTCTAACCTGATCGCCGACAAAACCAAGGAGGATTACCCGCAATCGGTAGGAATTATGAGTCGTTGCCATTATTTGAAGCGACTACGGATACCAACCGTCGGTATAGATTGCAATCATGTACGCATTGAAATCACCATGCTTGGGCTCTCATAATGTCCTCAGCTGGTCCCCAAGTTCTGCCCACCTTTAAACGATCAGCTTGACCCGGCTGGGGTCGTCACGCACCACAATACGTGGCTGAGAACAAGAGTTGAAATGCGGGTAGATTGCGGCTGACGATGGCCTCTCCACGTTGTCCCAAAATTCTCCCCAACAGATGGGCCTTGCTCACCGCTGCGGAAGTAAACCTAAAATAGTATCCGTAAAGCCGGTCATACGGTGGGCTAACACAGTCACTTGGTCGATGTTTCAGACCCTGCATGCTGTATTTTCTTACTTCAGGAACCTGCTTACGGGATGTTACCATGCTTGTATGCACACTTTGTTCTTCTGTGCAGCATCAAAGGCATGAAGCTTGCTCCGTCAAAATTTTGACCAAGGTTTACTGTAACGACCCGTGGCTCGGGCGCCAGCTTATCGTCTGCCGCTACCAGATGGGTGGCGCTTACAAGTATTATTAGAAGAGTTGGGTCCAAAGCGTCGGGCCAGCGCAGAGGTCAGCCATAGCATGGCCATTGGTTCTGGCTGTGTCTACCCAACTATGCTCATGAAGGATTTCGCCAATTAGTGCCTTCATTGTGGGAGCGTATCTACAGCATTGACGTATAATGTCCGATTACCCTGGCATTAACCAACGAGTGAGTTGCAAACTCAGACTATTGACAAGACTAGTGACTCGCCGCCCGCTGCAGCCCTGCACCCAGCTGGAAGCCTCGTGTAAAAGCCATGCTAATTCCCTAACCTTGTTTTGGAGGCGCCGCCTCTGAAAAGCCTTGCCCGTTCTAGACTTGACAACTCAATACAGGCAAGCGCCACATGTCGGGCGACAAAGAGCACAAGGCTTGAAGCTGAGTTTAACACAGAATAGAATCGCGAGATTGGCAAACTTGAGTATTGCGCATATGCGCCGTTATTGGTCCCAACAGCGCATCTGAAGCGTATATGGCTAGCGTTGTGTTATTAGTAGTCATAGCGACTTCGTGTAAGTGATGCGCAACAGCCTTCTGCTTCTACATATATAATTGAGCTTTCCTTGCCTAAATTACCGTTAGTTCAAACTGAAAAAAAAAAAAGACAGCTCTTCTTAAAAACGCATATTCTGCTTTTATTCATCATGAACCGCCTTGTCATCCTCGCTCTGGCCCTGTTGCCTTCCGCCCTCGCTACTGAGTGTAATGCCGACAACTGCGCCAGAGCAGTCACTGGCACCCGGCGCGGTGATGACTTTGTCTCTTCTGCTCAAGGCGATTGCAGTCGCTTTATGCAAAAGACTGTTACCGCACCGGCTGTGTAAATTAATCTTCACTGACACTTTGACGCGTATCTTACTTGCCTAACACTTTGTTCTGCTAGGACCATTACCTCTACTGTTGCCCCTCCGTGGTACGCTTCTGCCTGCTCGGGCACTGTCCGTTATGCTAGCGCCTGCTCGTGTTGGGGCATTTCTGACGCAGTCACGATTACACCTGTAAGGTCCCTCCCTTCCTTCCGTCTTCTGAATCCAATACCCGCCTTCGGGCATAGTTGGAGTGTGTACTGACATGTTTGCATAGACCACGACCGTCACAACCACTGTTAATGCGGCTCCCACTCTGTAAACATGGACAAAGAAATTTGCCATGTAAAACTTGAACGGGTATCAAATAAGCTAGACTAGCCTCTTTTTTTCCACGTGTAAAACGTCCTTCGCCTGATTTTTTCTGCTTTTTTTTCTCGCCTTTTCATACTTTTTTCTTCTTCTTCCTGAACAACTTTTCATACCTACTACGCAGCTACCTTGGTCGTCGCAACACGGCCCAGAATCTCAGTCGCCTTTCGCTTGACTAGGCCACCCGTCACAGGCAGGTTGGTGTTTTGCTCGAGGAACAAGTCGACCTCGCGGGCAGCCATGCGGCCCTCGTTGATACCCCACACAATCAGCGACTGTCCGCGACGCGCATCGCCCGCCGCAAACACACCATCCAAGTTGGTGCAGTACTTTCCAGGTGGCGTCTTCACATTCTTGCGCGCGTCCTTCTCAACCTCTTCACCCAAGACACGGGCTTCGGGCCCCAGGAAGCCCATGGCGAGCAGCACCAGGTCCGCCGGGAAGAACTGCTGGGAGCCGTCCATCTTCTTCATGTCCCAGCCGCCGCTCGGGTTCTTGGTCCACTCGACACGGATGGTGTTGATGCCCTTGACCTTGCCGCTGCCATCGCCTTCGAATTCCTCCGACATGATGCAGTACTCGCGCGGGTCCTTGCCCGTGTGCTGACGCACCTCGGTGTGGCCGTAGTCGACGCGGTAGATGCGCGGCCACTGCGGCCAGGGGTTATCACGGGCGCGCTCGTCGGGCGGCTGCGGCAGCAGCTCAAAGTTGGTCACCGACTTGGCGCCGTGGCGGACCGACGTGCCGATGCAGTCGTTGCCCGTGTCGCCTCCGCCAATGACGACGACGTGCTTGTCTTTGGCCGTGATGTATGTGTTGTCCGCCAGCTCCGAATCCAGCAGCGACTTGGTGTTCTTGTGCAAAAACTCCATGGCGAAGTGGATGCCCTCGAGCTCGCGACCTTTGATGGGCAAGTCACGCGCGACAGTGGCACCTGTAGCGATAACGACGGCGTCATTGTCGGCACGTAGGTTCTCCAGGCTGGGGTGACCGTCTTCACCCACAGCGACACCAGTCTTGAAAATGACACCCTCGTCCGCCATGAAGTCGGTGCGGCGCTTGACGATGCGCTTGTCGAGCTTCATGTTGGGAATGCCGTACATGAGGAGACCACCGAGGCGATCGGCACGCTCGTAAACGGTAACGAGATGGCCAGCGCGGTTGAGCTGATCGGCGGCGGCAAGGCCGGCAGGGCCGGAGCCAATGATGGCTACCTTCTTGCCGGTGCGCACCTCGGGGATGCGAGGCACCATCCAACCCATTTCAAAACCACGATCAATGATGGCACACTCGATGGACTTGATGCCAACGGGGTCCTCGTTGATGCCGAGAACGCAGGCACCTTCGCAGGGAGCTGGGCAGACACGGCCGGTGAACTCGGGGAAGTTGTTGGTCATCAACAGACGGTTGAGGGCATCCTTCCACTGGTTCTGGAAAACGAGCTCGTTCCACTTGGGGATAATGTTGGAAATGGGACAGCCCGTCTCCGACTGGCAAAACGGAACACCACAGTCCATGCAGCGCGCAGATTGGTACTTGAGCTCATCCTCGTTGAGTCGCGAGCTGAGCTCTGCCCAGTCCTTGGTGCGGGCAGATGCCGCGCGGTACTTTTCGGAGCGGCGGGAGTACTTCATGAAGCCACGGGTCTTGTCCAGCACCAGAGCTCGCTTCTTCTCAACGGCATTGTCGCCGATTGCCTCCTCGAGATCCTGCAGCTTGGCTGCCTTTTCACCCTCCTTTTTGGGGTGCGAGGGAACGCCGGCGACGGCAGGGAGGTTATACTCGGCACGCTTGGCCTCCTTGGCCTTGGCCGCCTCCTCCTCCAGCACACGTTTATAGTCGACGGGGAGAACCTTGATGAAGCGGGGCAGAGCGCGGTTAAAGTCTACAAGGATGCGGGCGGCGAGCTCCGAGCCAGTGTAGTGATGGTGGTCCTCAATAAGACCGCGGACGTAGGCGATTTCAGCGGGGTCCTCGAGAGGGCCGGCTTCAACCATTTCGGTATTGAGCTTGCCCATAAAGTCACGGTTGACATCAAGGATGTAAGCAATACCACCAGACATGCCGGCAGCAAAGTTGCGGCCAGTGCTACCGAGAATGAGCACACGGCCACCGGTCATGTACTCACAGCCATGGTCACCGGTACCTTCGACAACAGCAGTGGCGCCAGAATTACGGACAGCGAAACGCTCGGCGGCAACACCACGGAAGAAGCAGGTACCAGTGGTAGCACCATACAAGCAGACATTGCCAATGAGAATGTTCTCTTCCGCCTTGAACTGAGCAGAGCGGGGTGGGTAGATGATGAGACGACCACCGGATAGACCCTTGCCGACGTAGTCGTTGGCGTCGCCTTCCAGCTCCAGCGTGACACCGGGCGCCAGGAAAGCACCAAAGGACTGACCCGCGGAGCCCTTGATGTTGACATGAACAGTGTCCATGGGTAGACCAGACTCGCCGTAGCGCTTGGAGATTTGGTAGGACAATGAAGTACCCATGGCACGATCCGTGTTGACAATGTCACACTCGATGCGCGAGGGCAGGCCCTTATCCAGGGTGAGCTCGGCCTCGGAGATGAGCTTGTTATCCAGGCGGACATAGAGCTTATGGTCCTGCTTGCGGACGTTGAAAGTAGCCACACCAGGACGCAGCTTGTGAGCGGGCGTCAGCAGCAGGGACAGGTCAATGTTGGCCGTCTTTTTGGTGCGCAAATCGTCGCGCATCTTGAGCACTTCAACATGGCCAACCATCTCGTTGATGGTCCGGAAGCCAAGCTGAGCCATGATGGCACGGAGCTCATTCGCCAAGTAGTAAAAGAAGTTGATGACATGTTCCGGTGTGCCCTGGAACTTGGCGCGGAGCTCCGGGTCTTGGGTAGCGATGCCGACAGGGCACGTATTCACTACAGTACAAGGTTAGCAAAAGTCGTTTACGAAGCCGTCAAAGAGATGGGATTTCAGACATACAATGGCATTTTCTCATCATGATGCATCCCATAGCAATAAGAGGCGCTGTGGCGAAGCCCCATTCCTCGGCTCCCAGCAGACAGGCAATGGCAATATCGCGGCCGGTGCGGAGCTGACCGTCCGTCTGCACCACAACACGCCCACGGAGATCGTTGAGAACAAGCGTCTGGTGAGTCTCGGCAAGACCCAGTTCCCATGGGAGACCGGCATATTTGATTCCAGTCCAGCGCGAGGCACCCGTACCGCCGTCGTGACCGGAGATGAGAATGTGGTCGGCCTTGGCCTTGGCGACACCAGAGGCAACAATACCGACTCCAACTTCCGACACTAGCTTTACGGAAACTCGTGAGCGTGGGCTCGAGCACTTCAGATCGTAAATGAGCTGCTTCAGATCCTCAATCGAGTAAATGTCGTGGTGCGGCGGCGGAGAAATGAGTCCCACGCCGGGAGTAGAGTGCCGGGTCCGGGCAATCGACTTGGACACCTTGTGGCCAGGAAGCTCACCACCCTCGCCAGGTTTGGCACCCTGCGCCATCTTGATCTGCAGCTCGTCAGAATCGGCCAAGTACGCAGAGGTAACACCGAAACGGCCGGAAGCCACCTGCTTAATGGCGGAGCGCATCGTGTCGCCGTTGGGCATGCGCTCGGAGCGCTCCGGATCCTCTCCACCTTCGCCCGTGTTGGACTTGCCGCCGAGGCGGTTCATGGCCACGGCGAGGGTCGAGTGCGACTCCATGGAAATAGACCCGTACGACATGGCGCCGGTGCAGAAGCGACGCACAATGTCCGTCCAAGGCTCGACCTGGTCAATGGGCACCGGGGTGCGGTCCTCAAACTTGAAATCCAGCAGACCGCGGAGGGTGCAGTTCTTGATTTGCTCGTACTCGGAGCGCGAGTAGGCCTCGTACGACTTGTCGTTCTTGGTGCGCACGGCATCCTGGATGTTGGCAATCGACGTCGGATCGTTGACGTGCGCCTCGCCGCCGTCGCGCCAGTGGTACTCGCCCGACTCGGGCAGCGCCTTGATGTCGACTGTGTAGCGCGAGGGGAAGCCGCGCTCGTGGAAGCGAAACGCATCCTCGGCAAGGAGATCAAAAGTGAGGCCCTGGATGCGGGACGCGGTGCCGCGGAAGCAGCGCTCGACAATGGTCTCGTCGAGACCAAGCGCCTCGAAAATCTGAGCGCCCTTGTAGGAAGCAAGGGTCGAGATGCCCATTTTGCTCATGACCTTGAGGATACCGCCGTCGCAGGAGTGCTTGTAGTTGTGAATCAGAGTATCGTCAGACAGCTTCTTCTTGATGAGTTTCTCGCGGTTGAGCTTGAGGATGCACTCCATGGCCAGATAAGGGTTGATGGCATCAGCACCATAGCCAAGCAGGACGCACATGTGGTGCACCTCGCGAGCTTCAGCAGTCTCTACAATGAGGGCGACCATAGACCGCCACTTGTTACTCACAAGGTGGTGGTGAAGCATGCCGGATGCAAGAAGCGCAGAGACGGGAACGCGGTCCTTGGAGGTGTTGCGGTCAGAGAGTATAATGATGCGGTCATGCGCCTCAATGGCAGCCGTCGCCTCATTGCAAATCTCATCGAGGTGCTTGATGTAGCCCTCAACACCCTCAGACTTGGGGAAAGTCAGGTCAATGGTGCGCACCGTCCACTCGGGACGAATGGTGGACAGCTTATTGAGCGCGTTGAACTCGGGAATGGACAGAATGGGGCTGGGCAACAAGAGACGGCCGCACTGCGAGGCGTCCATCTCGAGCAGGTTGCCCTGCGGACCGACGTAGCACTCGAGCGACATGACAATGGATTCTCGAATGGGGTCGATGGGCGGGTTAGTAACCTGCGCAAAGAGCTGGCGAAAATAGTCGTAGAGCAGACGGGGCGACTGCGTGAGGCACGCCAGCGGTGCATCGTTGCCCATGGAGCCCAGCGCTTCCTTTTCGTCGGCCGCCATGGGAGCGAGCAGCAAAGAGACCTGCTCGTGGGTGTAGCCAAAGGAGAGTAGCATGGGGTCCTCTTGGAGCAGTGTCTCGTTGGGCTTGGCCGCGAGGTCCATCTTGGGCTCAAGTTCCTCGAGCACCTTGGGCATGGTGACGAGTTCACGATCAATCCAGGAGCGAAAGTTTTGGCGGCTGGCGACGGCCTCTTTCAGCTCCTTGTCGTCAATGATGCGGCCAGCCTGGGTGTCAACAAGAAGCATGCGTCCGGGCTGCAAGCGGCCTTTTTGGATGACACTCTCGGGCTCAACGGGAATGGTGCCGACCTCGGACGCGCAAATGATGCGGTCGTCGTCCATGACGTAGAAGCGGCACGGGCGCAGACCGTTGCGGTCAAGGTTTGCGCCGCAGTAGCGGCCGTCGGCAAAGGTGAAGAGCGCGGGACCGTCCCAGGGCTCCATTTGGCAGGCTGCCCATTCGTAGAAAGCAGCTTTCTTGGGATCCATGTGCTCGTTGCCCTGCCAAGCCTCGGGGACCATGAGCATGACGGCCTCGGGCAAAGACAGGACGCCGTTGATGGTCAACAGCTCCAGCACATTATCAAAAGCGGCCGAGTCGGAGCCGCCGTCCTCGACAACAGGGTACAGCTCCTCAAGCTCTTCCTTGAAGATGTCGGACTGCATGACACCCTCGCGGGCACGCATCCAGTTCTTGTTGCCGCGCAGAGTGTTGATCTCGCCATTGTGGGCGGCCCAGCGCAGCGGCTGGGCACGGTCCCAGGACGGAAAAGTATTGGTAGAGAAACGCGAGTGGACAAGGGCAAAGTGCGCCTCGTAGTCGGCATTGACAAGATCATGGTAGTAGGAGTAGACCTGGACGGGGGCTAGCTGACCCTTGTACACAATGTTCTTGTTGGAGAGGGAGGAGATGTAGAACCAGTTATGCAGGCCAATGGTGTGGGTGGCACGCTTGCGGAGGATGAAGAGCTGGCGCTCGAAGCGGCGCTCGTCAAAGGTCGCCGGGTCCGTATTCTCGGGCTCGACTCCCGTGCCATAGGCCGACGCGAGAACGACAAAGGGCTGGGCAATGATGGGCTCGCGCGACTTGGCCGCGGGACCGAGGAGAGTCGAGTCGACAGGCGGACGACGCCAGCCGAGGACGCGCAGACCCAAGGACTCGGCAACGTCTTCCAGCTGCCTCTTGGACTCTTCAAACGTCTCCTCGTCGGGCTTGAAGAAGAGGTTGCCGACGGCATACTGGCCCAGCTGGGGTAGCTTGATATTTTCCTCTTTTTCAAAGTTTTTGATGAAGAAGCGGTGGGGGATCGACGTCATGACACCGGCGCCGTCGCCGTCTCTGGCGTCGGAGCCAACGGCTCCTCGGTGAGTCATGTTGCAAAGCAGATTGCGTGCTGATGCCTTGTGTTAGTTGTGATACAACCGGGGGGGGCGGTTGAACGAGTTATGGTGAGAGTTGACTTACCATCACTGACGATTTTGTGGCTAGCTTTGCCCTTGATGTGGCTACTCAGAGTAAGCATGTAAAATATGAGTTCGAATACTTGATTAAAAGCTCACCAAGCAAAACCGACACCGCATGCATCCTTTTCCAAGGAGGGGTCGTAGAGACCCTGCTTCACCGGCAAGGCACCAGCCCACGAGCCATTGTTCTCGGTCTGGTACTCAAAAGGGTGGTATTGTTCCTGCTCGGCTTCAATATGGGTTTTTCTGTCGTCAAAATCGTCGAGCCGACCCATGCTAGGCGAATATTTCGCGCGAAATTGACTGTTGTTTTTAAGTTTGGGGTGTTGGTAGAATCGCTCCTATCGCTAGGAGCGTATAAGAGTTGTTTCGGCCGTTGTGAAATGAGTTGGCAGCTGAGAAGGCTGTTTTGGTATCTGGTCGAGCTTTGTCAGTATTGATGACGAGACATTGAGTTGAGAGTAAGAAATCAATAAGAGAAAATGAGAAAAAATGAGAGAAAATGAGGAGCAGAATGAAATGACAGAGGTTCCAGAGTGGTAGCTACCCCAGCTGTGTGAGACAAGGTTCGTGCCGAAGCCGATGGGCAACTGGTGCTTAAAACCGGTGAAGCCGCCTAGAGCGTGTAAAAGAGCCTCCACGGCGCTGTAGCTTGTGAGAATATAGCGCCCAGTGCGGTAAATGCAGACCATAGGTAGGTAGAGAGTGGCGCCGCCAGTTTAGTCTTTTGCGGAGAGGCACAGGCAGCTTTCGCCCGTGGCGGTTCAAGGCCGAGGATAGAGTGGGGGAGAAGGCAACTTTTGCCTAAGCAGTAACCACTGGTGTTTTTTGTTTTGTTTTGTTTTTTGTCCTTTTTTTTTTTCATCTTTTTTTCTTCTTTCTTGTTTTGATTTCACGATGCTTCTGGCTGGTCTCTGCCGTATTTCCCCATGCAACTGGCGAGCGGCATTGAACTTTGCTGCGGCAAGCTCATGTGCTGCTCCTCCATTGCCACTCTTTAACGAGCTATAAGCGCTGAAACCAGCCAGCTTATAGGTGGATAATAGGTAGCCGGCGTGCTGCGAAATGTCCGCCCAGTCGTAATGAAAGCACCCGTCTCCTCAGACGCCTGGCCCGGGGCTGAACTGCAAACTGACTGAAAAATTCCTTGTTGCCTGTCTCGTCAACTTTTCGCCGCTCTGGGTTCCTTGTGGCTTTCACTAGGCTTGGCATTGCGATACGGCCTCTTCCGGGCTGCTCCGCCGACCAATGCCCGTCGCTGGTGGTCGCCGCCGCACTCATTGCGCCAAAGGGCACGAAACAACACTTGTCGTTGCAGAAACTCTCACATGGCCCGCAAGAGCTAGAAACATGTCCTCCTTGTTCACTTTTTCGAATGTCGTGTTTTCTGGCCTTTTTTTCCTCTGGGCGCCTTTCATGATAGATCGGGTACCACAAACCCGGGACGAACCCCGGTCGCAGCGCTTCTTCGGGACGGGGACTGGCAACGATGCGACGTCATTGCCTCGATTTGAATGCCCAGATGCGACCAATTGCGCCGACAGTACCAAGGACGGAAGTGGGATAAATAAAAACTTGGGTAATGAAGCATAATCACGCGCAAAATACTCACATTGCATCGGGGTTGTCGTCGTAGATCTCTAATAAACGCTATGCAATCTGAGCTATGAGCTGCAGAGGAATCAATTGGGTTTCCGGCCAGGGAAGGAGAAATGAAGAAAAAAAGAAAGAGATGGCAAGAAACAAGATTCCAAAAAATGAAGGAGGGGGAAATGGGCAGACAGTTCGGTTTTAATACGGGACAGCCTACGGTCAGCGGGATGGATGGGGAAATGTATGGGCAACTCCGGAATCGCTCACGTCTACTGGTAACAATGGTGTCTCTCCAGCATTCCCAAAACACCACAACATCTGGACTGGAGACAATTTAGCTTCGCTGCTACGCCACCTCCAGTAGGCAGCTGTCAAAGACTAACCTCGTTGGCGACGCCCGCGCGCGGGCACATGGAGTTAGCCATGGTCGGTCAAATTCTCAAGAAAAGCCCTTTAGCATTCTCCACCAGAACAAGAAGATGCTAACCACTTGGTCAGGCCTCTTACTCGCTCGGCAACAGGCTAGGCGAGGCAAAGGCAACGCTACGAATGAGACGAGGCAACCCAACTTTTTTCTTTCCCGGCCCCAGGATAGCCCGCAGGGGTGGTAAGGATGCTTATCTGTGACACTCCGTATTGGTGGGTGAGAGGGCAAAGGACTAGGCCACTACAGGCGAATAGTGGACGCCCAGGACGACACTCTTATTACTGAGGCTTGTCCTATATAGGCGCTACACTAACTGCGTAGCCACTGTACTGCCTATTTAAACTAGTTAGTTAGCCCAGCACCATCTTGCAGCCGGGCCGGACGCATCTCCAGGCGTTGCTCCGCCCTGGTGGGCTCTCTAGAAGCACATGTCAGACAACTGGCTGCTCGCGCCGGGTCAGCCAAGGTCAGGGTCAAAGTGAGGCGACTTTTTTTTTTTTTTAATGTAGTGAATTTCCCCTCCACACGCGACCTTTCGCCGCATTGCCTGCCTTGTGAACAGTTGCTCCGATGTACGGAGAGGTTCTCTTGTCGGTTGTCTGCGGTTGCATGAGGAGTTCCGCCGAGCAAGAATCTCAACGGCACCTCGAGAATGAATGGATTTTCCTTTTGTCAGACGGCTTCGAATCAGATCTCGACAATTTCTCTGCTCATCTTTCCAGACAATGTCAGTACTGTAAATTCTGACGTGCTCGCTAGTCCAGGTCTTGAAGTCCTCAAGCAATCCCTACCGAGAACGCAACGCTACTCACCACCACCTCAACTATAGTCTTGCGCTTTTCCGACACGCTACTGCACTCTGCAGCACATCTCTCCCCGAAAGTTTCCCGCGTCCGTCCGCACCCCTTCGTGAGAGCGTGAGGCAACTTGACGTGTTATGATGTATCCCATCCACGAACCCCTACCCCATCAAATCAAGCCTTCGACCGCGTCATCCTCGGTGTGCACTCAACGCGGTAGTGGCACACTGGTAACGTTGTCCATCATCAAGGTTGCGTCACAATTTCGCTGAATGAACAGCGCAAGGATCAACCCAAGCCGCCTTTCCTGCGGCCATATGGCGAGCAGTGGCTACTTTCGGCAACCCGCTTTTCACATACGTTGACTGGATACGGATGTCAGTGCTGCTTTTTTTCTGCGAGTTGTAAATAGTTGCGCCATAGTAACTAGTAGCGCCTCCAACGGTCCCCAGCCTACGAAGCATGGCTCATAACCTCGGGGCTCATCGGCAATGCAGGCATGCATTCATTATGATTGTCCGACCCTGCATGAGCACCAAAGTCTGGCGCGTTTTTTGTTCAG
This sequence comes from Aschersonia sp. MBC 622, assembly GCA_030782805.1. Classification (NCBI taxonomy): domain Eukaryota; kingdom Fungi; phylum Ascomycota; class Sordariomycetes; order Hypocreales; family Clavicipitaceae; genus Aschersonia; species Aschersonia sp. MBC 622. Next base: position 21,953 of record JARJPL010000629.1, read on the forward strand.
TCTACGGGATACCAAGCCATGAGAAATCCACAAGCCCCATGCCCGAATCCAGACATGGCTGAGCATTGAATAGATGGCCAAGATGGCCTACCCCACAAGGGCCCTGAGCGACGGGGGTTTGGTCACAGCAGAATCTCATCTTCAAGCCAATGCCCACGCGCTGGTACGTCATGGCTGCAGCTTCTGCCAATCAGAACCCTGCTATTTTCAACCTGCAGATGTGATCCTGGTCGATGGCCTGGTTTTGGGTGGGCAGAGAGGCTGTACGAATAACTTGTGACAAGTGCTTGGCTGGTTGTGTAGATTCAACACAACTCCAAACCACGGAGCCTGGCAGCAGCCACATAATAATAATGATCATGATTACAGGCTGCTTATTTCCGCGAGGGCAGGTTCTTCGGGCGCCGCTGAATAGCTCCCATGTCCATGAAGATGCTGAAGTGAACTGGTGAACTGGGAGCGGAGACTGCCAATAACGAAGGGCAGACAACTGGGAGCGTCAAGTCATTTGCAAAAACTACCCCGCTGATGCGCGACTTTTGTCCATGCAACTTTTCGAGCCATTGACAAAGGAATGAGAGTTGAGTGATTGAAAGGGAGGGAGGCGCTGATAAGTGTACATATGGGCGCGCCGCCACAAGTCGCCCACAAACTTCTTACACTACCGGTTGGCCAATCACAAGGCACGAGGCTTGTTCTGTCCTTATCTCGGACCAACCCCATTGCACCACCGGGTCATCGCTAGCATCTCCAGGCGAGAGGGCCATGCATCTTGTACTCTGTGTTGCGAGTCGCGACGAACCTTGAGCGCTGCAGAGAGCCACAAAAACTCGAAGTTCGCAGCAGAGTAGCTTTCTGGTGCTTCTGGGAATTTTTTTTTTTTTTCCATTATGCCAGCAGTACCGTCAAATGTTTTTCGGCCAAGTTGCTGGCAGCCTTACAGCCAGGCTGGATCATGAACGGCTGCGCCAGCACGGCCAGCTTGCTGTTTTACCGAGGTACCTAACAAGGGTTGTCACCCAGATCAACAGTATATGCAGGAAAAAGAGGGCACCGTTCGTTTGCTTTCAGCCCATCCTTTGATAGATAAGAACTTTTTTGCGCCGCCGCCTAAATATTAGCGTCTACCGACATCGGGGGGGGCGGGAAGCTGGTGGTGGCCAGAAGCGGGTGGCGGCCAAAAACAGCCTGGCTGGGGGGCAGACACTGGCCGTGTCGTTTGCTACTCGTAGTTGTGACTGTCAAAGGCAGGGCAATGAGATTTACCCGGTCCGTTTCCCCGTACATCTCCCTTGGCCGACTACTTGATTGGGCATTACAAAGCAATCTTACACTCACTTCGTACGGATGATTTACCAGTTCTCGCGGCCCACCGATCAAAGGTTTGGCGCCGGGCTGCTGCAGTGTTGAGTGGCAAGCAAGCAAGGTCGCCGTGCTTCCGCATTCACCCGAACATGGTGAAGCCATGCCAAAACTGCAATTTCTTGGGCGGACGCAAACTTGAACCATTCATCCACGAGAGCAGGGGATATAAAAGTTGAAAAATCAAACACTTCTAACAAAGTCTATCTTTGATCAGCCTCATTGTTGATTGGCCTCTTAGACATGGGACCAATAAGGGTGCAGCAGGCGCACCATGCGCGCGGGGAACATTTTGCAAGTCGCGACCGTTGAGACATGTGCGATTGCACCACAAGCCTGCCGCAACCTTATCTACATTTTTTGCAGGGTTCAAATTGCATCTCGATAACCTTGATCTTCATCCATCTATGCTTTTGCTGCCGGTGGTTCCGATTATCTGGATCAGGCTTGCCATGTCAAGATACACGATAAGGCGTATCTATAAACTATAAAACTGTGCTTATACTGTAAAACTATGCTTTCGCAGCCTCGCTCATGATCTCTGTAGCAATGAGAACTTTGACTCTCTGCACGCTCAACTAGGAGCTTCGACCGATTGAGGCCATGTGGTATAGGCTCCTCGGCTTGCAATTATCTCTAGATGCTAGTTTAGCCAACAGCTTTTAAAGACAAGCACGATTGGGTCCAACAGATCTTTTGGTAGGCCTTCGGGTCGTCGTCTAATAACCATTCACCATGACCGCAGTGATGGGACTCAACAATCGATTTTTGTGTCGCAGTTTGTTCACTCTCCCTTGATGTCCAAGATTTATCAGCTGCGTTGTCGAGGAAATGTTTGAATTGTTGGTTACTTCCTACTTTTTCCTAAGCTGCTCAAGTATAATTACTCGATCACAGCCCGAACTCCCACATAAGATGGGCACAATCCTTATTTGCCAGATATCGCAGAATCCTCTCTTACCTGAATACAAAATCAACGCGTTTGTATCGAGTCCGCTTTCGAGCGGACAGTACCACGTTCTTGCCGTTAGGTATAGGTTATCTTCAGCACTGCAATCACCCCCCCCCCCCCCGGCTTTGCCTAATTTAGCAGCTGCCCCGCACTCCTCTGTGCATCAACCTGCATCTTCAGCTCTCGATTCTTTACATCCTTCGCAGCTTCGCCCTCGAAGTCAAGAACAGAGAACCCAGATCAGATATCGCCCAATTCCATATATCAATCCTCTCGCTAGTGAAGTCCTTCACGGCTGCCTTTCGCGCCGTGGCATGTCGTAACGATTCGAACCGATTCCAGACGTTGGAACTTTGCCACGCCAACATGTCGCTTGCCAAGAGGAATAACGGTGAGAACACCGGCGCATCATCTTGCTTCAAGTTGCAAATATGTACTAAATGCCCCCTTCAGGTTGTCTGGAGTGTCGGACGCGCCGCGTCATTTGCGACAAGGCTGAGCCTGAGTGCCTCAAATGTCGGAAAAAGGGCATCAAGTGTTCCGGGCAGGGTATCGAATGCCGCTTCAGCCCTTATATGCGCAAAAGTCCCAATGCCACCAGAGTAAAAGCCAGCCCGGCGGCCATGACCTTGAGCGATGAATTTGCCGAAAGCGCCGGCGTCAGCAAGACCTCAAAGCCTGGCATGTCGGCCGTAGACACAACCACGCCGCCCTCAAGGACGTCTTGGAGAAAGCAATACCTTTGGGTAGATCCAGAACTCACACCGGGCCCAGGCCCGAAAACAACACCAGTCGCAGCGCTTGTGACTCCCAAGACGGAACATGACTTCGGTTCTAGCGCGCTCGCCGACACGCCAGCACATTCGTCATCAGCATTACCCTCCTCCTCTACCAGCTCGCCGACCGATGAAGCGCAAGATGGCGATACGAAAGCAAAAGATCACATTTCGCCGATGGGTCAGACTGGAGATAGCCTGGTGGTGCACAAATCGTCAACCAGACGGGAGCCCTGGCCATACGGGCCAAGCACCACCATTCAGAGCGTATCTTCGAACTCGAGATCCTTCTTTGATCATTGTATGTGCTATCTCTGTGTTGGTTATTTCTTCTGAATGACTAATTTCACATAGTCTCAAATTTCATAGCGTCTAAAATGGTCGTCCTCGACTTCCAAGACAATGGCTATCGACAGATGATTCTGCCCCTTGCCACACAAGATCCTTTGGTTTCGCAGGCGGTCAGCGTTGTGTCCGCATTTCACCTTTCACAAGTAGTGCCATCTCTTCGAATGAAGGCAGAGCTGGGTCAACAACGGGTGCTCTCTCAGCTACGGCAGTCTGCGCTCAGCCCCAACCGGGATCAATTCTTCAATCTCTCCAACTGGGTGATAATTCTCGTGCTATTAGTGGGTGACACCATCACCGGCTCGAAGAATTACGTATATCTCCTCGACTTGTTATCACAACTGTCACGAGCAGCATTATCTGACAAGTCGCTACCCGATAATGTCAAGCAATTCGTCAAACAACAAACACAAATGTAGGTCCCGGACTGATTCGTCGTTCGCACCGTCACGACTAATACTTTGTCTTAGGTTTGAATTATTTGGATCTCCCCTCTCGAGTCCGCAAAAGGGATTAGACATGTTGCGCCGACGGTCTGCCGACTACCTCTCATTCATGTCGTACTGTCCCTCCACGCCAGAGCAGCAGGTCTTTATTGACTCAATGACTGAAGTCATCAAGCAAGGGTCTCAAATCTTTGAAAATAGAGCTTTGAATTCGACGACACTCGAAGCCTCCAGAGCCTCGGTCGAGCGGATGCGCCAGACAGTCATTCCCATGGATCTAGAAACTAACGGCAGTCACGCCCTTGTATGGCCATTCTTCATCGCCGCCGCCGAGAGTACGCTACCAGAACACCGCCAATTTTTCGCTAGCCGATTAAAACAATTATTCTCCAATACTCGATTTGGCAGCATTCCCGTTGCGCTTAATACGCTCGAGTACATATGGAACAAGGGCGACACCACGAGCTGGACAGATGTTGTCACACGGGAACGACAGGTCTTGATCATGTAGACAAGGCATATTACTGTAAGTGGCGTACTTTTGCTTTCATTGTTGGGTCGGTAATAGCGCTTGATTTAATGCATCAATCTTTTACGAAAATATAGAGACATTTGTCAGCCTCTACCACGTAATTACTTCGTCGTGCAAAGATCAGTTCTTCGACTGGCCGATCATATCGGCTCGTACGTTGGCAGCAACTCTGGTGCCCTCTTCAATCGCGCCGTCAATAAAACTCCGCCAGCCAGATGCCCAGTCGGAGCTAGCAAAGAAGATGTTGCCCTGACGAGCTCGGAGTTCCTCAAAGTGAGACGCCAGCAGGCCCGGCGCGGGAAAAAACCTGTTCCCGAATGGATCAGTTCCATGTCCCTACACAGCTAACATCGTGCGCTCTTACCATGCGCCTTTGGCGAATTCGTCGCGAGACCAGTTATGGAAGACCTGCGGCCCCTCAGCACTTGTGCAGTCAATATGGGAAACGGCGGAGGTGTACTTACCACTCGCTCAACATGCATTGGCGTGAAGCCCTGAAACTCGGAAATGGTGCGATTGATGTCGTCTTCTGGGTGAAAGTGTTTGTGCTGGCCACCAAACGCTACGACATGCGTATTTCCCGCCGGAGTCTCACCATCGCCAAAACCGTAAATCAAGCCGTTGTGTGGATAGCTGATTCCTGTAAAGGAGCGCAAGTCCCGATCGAGAATCTCTGCATGCACTTTGATTGTCTGGTTCACATGACCTATCTTTGCTGCAGTCGCCTTGCCCTCTTTCAAGGGTGGATTAAATGCCACATTGCTCAACACATTCAGCGGCATCGCCGAAATCATATACTTGGCTGTAAACGCCTGTCCGCTCCTCGTTGTCACTGTGATCTTGTGCGCCCCATCCTCAACCGACGCCACAGGCTGACTCAGGGCATACGACAGGTTTCCCGTAGCCAGTGCCTCTTCAAAGAAGCGTACGGCAAAGGACGACTGGCCCCCGCGAAACTTGAAGCGCACGAGGTGGTTGATGCACCCCTCGTAAGTGTGCCCGCTCAGCGCCCACCAGTGCAGCATCTCGTAGAAGCTGGTGGTGGCGAGCGTGGCACCGCTGCAGAGAAGCACGAAGCCCTCGAGGCAGAGACGCTCGTTGGGCGTCAGGTTGTGCTGGATTTCCGCCAAGCGGTCGGCCACGGACATGTTGTCGAAGCGGCGGTCGGAAGGCGTGAGGTGGGCGCTGTGCGGCATGGGGAGGGCATCGCGACCGTCTTTACCGTCGACGTTGAAGAATTTTGACAGACATGTCTGCATCAGCGCGTTCTAAACGAGTACATTGTAAGTGTTTACATTTAGCTTTCGTCCATGCTCACTCAGTATTGGCGACTCGGGGGAAGGGGGGGGAAGCGGTACCTCTTCATCGTGTGTAAAAGACTGAGTGCCCTCGGCGCTGGCAAGAAGGAATCGGTTGATACCGCGTGAAAAGTCATATGAGCTCTCCAACTCATCCTGCATACCGTACCGCGCAATTTCTCTCCAGATGGTGGCTTGGCCCCAGTACACCCACGTACCGCCCATTTCATACGGGTAGCCATCAATGTTGGAGGACCACGAGCGGCCACCGATGCGATCGCGCGCTTCCAAGAGCAATACTTTGAGACCTGAGAAAGCTGATTAGTGTTCTTCGAATGAGCCGCGGGACTTGTTTTGTCAAAGCATACCTGCTACGCTGGTGTCGCGTGCGGCGGTGAGGCCCGCATATCCAGCCCCAACAACAATGACATCGAATTCGGTATCTGTCGATTTGATATTGCTCGACGGCTGAATGGCTCCAATGCAAGGGATACCAGGTCGAAGGCCGTCAGCTTTGGTCCATGAGAAACCGTCTCTGGATGTCATGACTTTTGTCAGTAAAAAGCGCAAGGCACTTTGCTTGTACTAGGTAGCTAGAGGCCGGCTGGGTGTCTGTCGAATCTTGGTCAGGGTCGAGCCTATATACCACGTAAAGGATTGGATCCGCAACGACTGGATCATTTTTGTCCTGGGTGCAGCTTTTCTCATATATATACCAGACTCGGATGCCAATGTTCTAGGCCTTGCCCTAAGAGGCAATTTTCTGAGTTTAACGGCCCGAGTAGTGGCCGATGCCGTGTGCCCACCATCAGTGAGACAAAGGCAAAGCAGCGTCAGCACTTTGCAACCAGTATGTTCAATATGACGATATGTCTCTAGAGATTCTCCCATAATTTTCTTGAGAATTATATCTCATGGTTCTACGCGGTTCCGTCCCGTGAGACGGACCCTGAGGGTAGGCGGGCACGCGGGTTACTCCATCAGAACGATCCAAGATACATACTGGGGAATGGAGGTCTCCAGCATAGAAGCCTTGCTAACCTTGCACTAACTAGTTAGTTCGACCGGCTCACATCGTCGGTGCCCGAAGACTCTGGGGTAGCAGTCAATTTTGAGCTGCCCTGCTGTATGGCTCTTTGGGATCGCCGATGCATCATGCAGTGCGACTGCGCAGCCACAATTCGCATGCAGAGTTAACGTTGTACATGCCCAGCACTTGACGGTCTCGAGTATTGGCGCAACTGAGACCTCAATACTACAACCTAGTGGAAAAAGCAAGCTAGACTTGAATTGATCCGTCTCACTTTGATGACAACCTGCCACTGTGGCCTCATTCCTCCTGGACTTCGTGGATGTTCAAGCGCGTCAATCGATTTCTTCCGTATCTACACTCTCGCTGTAAGCTTCTCTTATCTTTCTCAAGAATATAATGTCTCAAGCACCACACTTTACAGTCAAACGCTCTGCAGGCCTACACCATGGATCCCTACGACAGCGACTTTCGACTCTGTCAACGCTCGCAATGGCCTTTGCCATTCTGAAGTAGGTAGACTTTTCTCCCAATTCATGGCGCAGTTACTTATATGGCTGCAATAGTACGTGGATTGCTCTTGCGGGGTCTATCGGACTTATTCTGCCGTCAGGTGGCTCTGTCGCCTTTCTTTACGGCTTTCTCCTCTGCCTCGTATGCAGCTTTTGTGTGGCTGCTAGCCTGGGCGAGTTGGCTGCCATCTGGCCGACGGCCGGCGGTCAGTATCATTATGTTTTTGCATTGTGTACAGAAAAATGGCGTAAGCCAGTGGTAAGAACAACACGTACACGACAATGCCGACTTCCAACCAATAATGGTCTATAGAGCTTCTTTGTCGGTTGGACAAATATCGCTGGCTGGTTGATAGTGGTCACTGTACAAGGATATTTTGCTGGTAAATTCATTTTCCACACTTTTTACGCACAAGATCTAATATCGGTAGCACAATTCATCTCTGCCGCCATCGTCGTCGCCTCAAACGACTCGTACCAGATAACTGCCGCGCGCACATACGGCATTTTCTTGGCCGTTTTGACAGCCACTACGGCAATCAATATATGGGGAAACAATATTCTGGGGAGGTGGAATACAGGAGCTTGTAAGAGCTTTGTCGCACGTTCTTTGGAAAGCACGCTGACCATCAGTGTACTGGTCTATTCTTGGTGTCGTGGTCACCAGCATCGTCCTTTTGGCCAAGTCTGCCAAGACTGATGCCAAATACGTCTTTACCGAATTCAAGAATGAAACCAATTGGCCTGATGGAGTGGCTTGGATTCTCGGTCTTGTTCAGTCGGCGCTCTCCCTCACCGCATATGACGTGGTGTTGCACATGACCGAGGAGATGCCGAACCCAAGAGGAGACGCGCCGCGAGCGTTGATATATGCTATTGCCGTAGGCGGGCTGACGTAAGTCAGTAGACTTGGCTAACATGTACTTATGTGTCTAACAACTGAGAATAGGGGTTTTCTGTTTATTCTAGTCATCCTCTTCTGCTTGACAGATCCCACCAGCGTACTAACAGCTCCTGGCAACATGCCTATAGTAGCTATGGTTCTCCGAGCTACCCAAAGTCGGGCCGCCGCTTGCATTATCAGCTTGATGATCAGCGTGTGCTTCATCAACGGCTCAAGTGCAAGCATTACCAGCGTCAGTCGGCTTCTGTTCGCCATGGCACGCGATCGCGGCATTATATTCCATGACTTTTTCGCTCACATTACGCCGCACCTCAACATTCCCCTTCGGCCAATCCTTCTTTGCTACGGCTTCAACGTCTGTTTTGGACTTTTATACTTGGGCCCAAGAGTTGCGTTCAGTGCCTACGTAGCGTCTCTCGTCATTCTGCTCAACTTGTCATATGCAGCCCCCACCATCATCGTCTTGATTCGAGGTCGCCAATTGCTGAATGCAGCTCGGTCGACGAAGGATTTTCATTTGTCTCAGAGTCTCGGCATAGTCGTGAATTACGTCTCAGTGCTATTCCTCACAGTGACATCAATTGTAAGTTCGAATCCGTTGTGTTCACTCAGACAGAGAAGCTAGCTGACTGGACCAGTTTTTCTGTTTTCCTGCGACACTCCCAGTGACGAGTGATAACATGAGTAGGTCTTTTTGCCAGCTGCGACATTTACCGAAACTAACAGAAGACGGCAGACTACGTGTGCGTAGTGCTGGGAATATTCGTAGTTATAGTGTCACTGTTCTGGCTCAAGTGCCGCAGCACGTTCCTTGGACCAGTAAGTTGGGTCCGAATGCTATTTGCAAATTAATGAGTCGTCAGCTAACAACAAGCTCCAGAACCTCGACATGATAGCAAACCATGGCCGAAATACAGGGTCTCTGCAGGTTGAAAAAGTCACGACCACCAGACCAAACTTGGAAACGCTCGAGAACCGAACTTAATTACTGTAATTAGTGTTAATGGCACACTAAGAATCGAATTCGGTGAAATCATGACTGTGCCGCGAAATTGTGTCTAATTAATTCGCCAGTAGCCGCATGACAAACAGAGTAGTAGTTCTTCGAAGAGCTGAAGGGTTATGGTCGAGGGAATTCTTGAAAGCTTCGGAGTCTCTCACGATCCATATTTGAGGCGATTTTTCTAGCCTCAAGAAATCCTGATTGTTGTTGCGTTGTTGACGAAGAATAGTTGAGGGCGGATGGTGAGGAAGTCGGTTCAGTGGCCCCGCACTACCTGCAGTGTGTGTGGCTTGTTTACTTGAGCCAAAGCTTTGTGCAGCATCAGGCAAGCTACAAGCTCCAGACAGCATCTAATGGGCATCAATTCATCATGTTTGCAACTTTACCAGACTTTACCCCGCGAGACGTATGTACATTATCTTTATCCTGACCATATCCCCTATTTCAGGCCTACTAACGCGCTCCAGTCGCACTCGCTGTGGTACACGTCCTCGCGCGCGCCCATCCTCGGCGGCCTGCCCGACGGCCCAGAAGGCGGCGCCGACATTGTCCATAACCAATACCCTCACGGCCCGAATGGTCCTCCTCAACGGCAGCGTGGCCACATTATCGAACGAACGGCGTTGGCGCGTCTCGCCGCCGACGAGGCGTACATGCAGCGACGCCGCAGCGGCATACAAAACTATGGCAGCACGTGGCTGAGGCCTCCTGGGCTCCCCAAAACGCTCCATCAGATGCGAGAGGAGAAGCGCGAGCAGGAAGAGCATCAAGAGGCGATGCGCAGGGAGCAACTAGCACAAGAACTCGCCGAGGCCGAAGCCGAAGCGGCCGGCGGGGGCGAAGACGCCATGGACGACGTGCAGCTCGACGGCGCGCAGGATCTGGACGAGGAGATTCCCGACGCGGATGATGAGTTTGCGCTCGGCGGCGGCAGCGACAGCGAAGAGGAAGAAGAGGAGGACGAAGAGGAGGACAACGTAGCGGACGTGAGCGCCGCAGAGGAAGCGCTGCGGGAAGAGCGCCGCAACGACCTCATGGCTGCGCGCATGCGCATGACGGACGACGCGTTCCGGGAGGCGTTGGTTCGCGGCGACCCGGACGGCGACGACATGTACGGTGGCGGCGATGAGGAGCTCGACGCGGTCGGGCAGGGCCACATGCTGGACGAGGAGGATTTCGCGCCGAGCTCGCTGCTGGACGACGGCGGCGACGTGGACCTGGGCATGGACGCGAATCTCGACGACGACATTCCCTCGGCCGAGGAGGAAGAATACGATGCGGGCTACGAACACACAGACTCGGACGCCGCGCTGTCGAGCGACGACAACAACCACCACCACCACCACCACCACCACCACCACGACAGGGAGAGTTCGGAGGAGGAAGAGGAGAGCTTCGGCTTTGCGCCGCGGGCGGCGCCACTGAGGCCGCCGCAGAGCCCGACGCTGCGCGGACAGCCGCATAGACGCAGCAATGCAGGGGCAACGCCGCGAGGCCCGCGTTCCAGCATGGATCTGAGTGCATTCTTGTCGCAGGATGAGAGCAGCTTCATGGACAGCAGCCCCGCGCAAGGGCGTCGCAACATGCGCGGTTGAGGTTGGTGGGCTTTGTCCCTATGTTTATTTGATACCCCCAACGACGGCAGTTTAGCATACCAAATATGGTTCAACGGTTACAACATGGCAATGTGTGTAGAAATGTGATTTTGTTTTCCTCATTATTATTGTTAAAAAAAAAAAAAAAACATGTATCCCCCATATAATAAAGCAAGGCTCCTCCCAATGGTGCTTTGTAGTCAGACAAATATTTTTGAAGAACGCAAGAAACGTCCTATAACGCCGGAAAAGAGCATGATGCAGAGAATAGATTTTCCCAAAGACCCTCTACTTTTTGTTTTTCCCCTCTCACCGTCCTGATGTTGGATTGCTTTCTTTTTTCTTCTTTTTTCAACACTTCAGGCTGTCATCGTTCTGTAGCCACAGGTCGCCCTGTACCATGTCAATGTCGCTCGTCTTGCGGCGCCTCTGCTTCTTCTGGCTGCTGCCTCGATCGTGTCTAGAACAGCCAGACATAGGTAAAGATCAAAATGACGGCCAGGAAGAATAGCAGCCAGACCTTCCAGGGTATGCCCGAGCGCTGTGCCATGAGCAGCATCCTGTTCATGGTGCCGCGCAGCCGCAGCCTCGTCTGGTCAAAAGTATCATTCATCTTTTCCGCAAGCGCAGAAGAGTCTCGAATTTCGTCACCGATCGCTACCGTCATCTATTTTCCAAAACCTCGTTAGCTCTCTCCCTCACACCTTTTTTTTTCCGCTTCTCCCATGGTTGCTCGCTGAATTCCAGGCAACTTACATCTTTCAGCGTCCGCACCTTGCCCAGTATCCCCGCGACCTGCGCATCATTCTGGCTTTCGAGCTCGTTGAGCACCGCGTCGCTGTACTGGCCCTTTTGGTTGGGCGTCGCCGATCGATAGCCTCCCGGCGGGCCGCCGCCGCTTCCTCCTGGACCGATATTCGGGTTGCCGTAGGCGCTGTAGCTGTTGTAGGGCGACGGACTGCCGGTGTTGCTGCTGCTGTGGTATCCGTAGCCGCCCGCTGGGCTGCCGCCTCGTCTGCTAGAATCGCCGCCGGAGTAGCCTTCGAACAGGGCGCTGCGGGAGTCGCGCTGGTGAAGGCCGCCGAACCTGCTGTAGTTTTGCAATGTTAGTATTTTTTTTTTCGTCCGTGTTGTAAAAAGGGGGCCGGCATCTAGATCTCTGTCGTCTGTGTTGTAAAAAGGGGCCGGCATCTAAAATCTCCGTCGTCTGTGTTGGAAGTCGAAGCACGCGCAAGGCCGTGGGCTGGGCAATGACGCGCTTGGATCCCTTTTGCAAACGGGACAGCTATCAGAAACAAATTGTATGCGCTCGTACCTTTGCGCCATGGTGTTGGCGACTGTGAAGAAAGTATCACAGAAAAGTCAAAATGAAGAGCATCCGATAGGAAGATGAAACAAAAAAACTAGCAGGGAAATCAATCGACGGGATTCAAAGTTTCGAAAATTAATCGGCGCCTCATCGCTAGATTTGGCGGCGCCCCCCTCCCCTTTAATGGATCCCTGGCCCGGGGCAGCAAGTCGCTGATGCGTGCACAGCATCTGGGCCAAGTCAGCGTAACAACAGGTGGCATCTCCAACCTCCAGTGCGTCGCCACATGTGGCGTTGGCACGTCAGTGCAGAAGGACTGGACATTCTGTTTAGGGACACATCATGAACTTTATCTTATATTGGCATTTTGAAAAGCTGTATGTTTTTAAATTCCCCTGATAAGCTTTCGCAAGTCGTCAATGTACAAGCAGCACAATAAATAACAAACCACAAGAATACCTTTCCAGCAAGTAATTAGTCCATACCAGCGCCCCGAGACCTGAACATGAAGCACAACTCAAGTCTAGCTTTTTCCGCCCTTCTTCCGACCTTTTGCTCTGCCCAGTCGCTTTTTGCCTCTATATAGCGTCTTTTCGTGACTTATCTCGTCCACTTGTTGTGCTGGTTCCGGCGGCCCAAAACACCACATTCCGCCATCATCACCGGAGATCGGCCTGGTTAGCATCACTTCCAACGGTTGCCGGCTCAAGCTACGCGCGAACGAGAAGTTGACCAGGCCATTTGCCCCGCGCAGGTAAACTTTGTACACGCCGTTGCATTCGTCGCCGGGAGCCGCGTCCAGTACACGGACCTGCACTCGCGTCTGGGCAGCCGCTACCCTAGAGCGCTGACACCAGATGCTGTGAAGCTGTTGTATCGTGTCGGCGTCGAGAATGATGCCAAAAACGTAGCGCATATCACCGCCTTGCGGATTGCCTTGCATTCGGACTATCCAGTCTTGGAATTTGCTGCGTACGGTGTCGGGACACGCTTCGTTGAGACCATCGTATCTGCTTAGGAGCTCCGGAGAGTAGCGGGCAAACAGTTCGTCAGCGGGTCGTACAGCGCCTGCTTCGAGTAACTTTATCGGCCAGGCTTCAGGTGGTACTATGCCATCAAGCAGTATACCGTCTCGTCTATGTGAGTACGACCATCTGGCCCCCAAATCTCTTTGTACCGCGTCGTTGACACAGGCAAGCGCGTTGATCAGCTGCTGTTGGGGCGCTTTGTAGTCGATGCGAATAATAGTGATTCCCCAGGTACCTTTACCAAGACCGCTGCTCAGCGAAGCCACTCGAAGGAGACGTTGGCTATTACACTTGCTGCTGTCTTTGCCGTTATCGCGCCTTGGCTGTTTGTCCCAGGGTACGCGCCACGGAATATACTCGGATTCGTACAGACTACTGGCCATCTTTTCAAAATGCAATTAACTGCTGGCAATCATTCCGATTTTCTGACAGTGTGATGTTTCTTACATAACTGCTGAGTGCATGAAAGATTTGACAACGGAAAAGGCAGGCAGGCGGGCGGCTGTCACTTTCCGTGCAGGTTTTTCTCACATTGCCGCCAAGGTTTGCATGGTATCAATATGACAATCCCACTGTCGAAAGTGTCCAAATAATAGCAGATTTAGGTCGCTCAATGAGATAGTTTGTTTTTACAACCAAAGAAGCCGTCCTGACCGTGCATTCTTTTTTTTTTGCGCACCGTGTGTAATGCAAAAACCATGCCCCTCCATGCCCAAATAGGCTGGTTCACCGCCATCATAACTCGTCGCTATTTTCATTTTGGTCTTCTTCTTCACATATCTCTTTGACTACCCCGAGTAGAAAAACTCTCCCCAACATTTAACCAGACATTTCAGTGTCCTGAGCGGGGGGCTCAAAGTCCTCATCATCTTCGTCGTCCTCGTCGTCGACGGGGTTTTCGGCAGCAGCTTTAGCAAAGTCAATCTTGGCGCCGCGGGTTCGGCGACCGCCCTCGACAATGTTGTCTAGGTCGACCTCGTCGGCGCCGTCTTCAATGTCGTCTGTGACGAGTTCGTCTTTAGCATCGTGGTCCCGGAATTTCGCTCGTCGCGAAGTGGCGGTCATTCAATCTTACCTCCTTCGTTCTGTGGCGAGTTAGCGCGTTTTTCTGAGCATGACGATTCTAGTGCATGTGCTCACCTCTTCGTCAAAGTCATCCTCATTCTCATTCTCATCATCTTCATCTTCGTCCTCGTCCTCGTCATCCTCATCCATCTGGGCATCATCGTTTACGCGCTCAGCGGCCTTGCCCTTGCCCTTGCTCTCGGCGAAGCTGCCGGTGGCGGAGTCGTGCTGCGTGGTGACACCGTCGGACATGTTGAGTGAAGAGCTGGTGTATGTTCAGAAAAGACAAAGGGTCTTGCAGATTGAACACGTAAGTTGGCAATTGCACTTCAATAGGCAAATTGAAAGAGTTGTTAGAAGGGAGCAAACGCGAAATTGCACTAATAGGCGCCTGGGTCCATGGGTTTTAAGTGCTCGCCTAGAAGCGCATCTGTTTCGTGCTTCCATCTGCGTAGCAACGGCGCTAATCCGAGTTGGGATAAAAGCTGCTGAAGCTCCAGCTGCACGTGACGCAATGGCTCCCTTCAGTTCCATGCGGGACACCTAATGGCTATGAGTTGCTGCAGTAATATATCTAGGCTATTGCTGAGGAAAGAATGTCCCGAGTACGTTGTGCAGGGCGTGGACCATCTGCAGAATCGGGAGTTCCGTCGTTGGACGACGGGCAGGGATGGCCAGACCACTCTAGCAGTCAGACTCAACATTCACAGGAAAGACCATACCAAAGAGCCAGTGAAAAGAATGAAAACTGCAGTGCCTCGAGTAGGTATTATGCATCCGAACGTAAGGTGATCGTCTAATTATTTATCACCGCCGCCGCTCATGGCAATGAACACCACAATCGCAAGCACCCACCAGTACCTTGTAGCCAACGTTAGCATGCCGTTTTCTTATCACCAGTCATTGTAGACAACACATACTTTTGAAACAGAGTCTTCTCCTGAGGTTCCTCCCTCTTCCCGTCGGGGTTCAGCACCACGGGCTTGTTGAGCGCCGGTTGCGTCCCACGTGTCTCGGGGAGCAGCACAACCTGCGGCCCAAAGTCCCGCGTGTGTCCGGCGTCGATCTGGACGCCCTTGAGAGTCGTGCTGATGACTGCGCCGTGGGAGTCCACCGAGATTAAGAAGTTTGGCGCGAAACCTTTGCTAAAATTGTCGACCGACGCCACCGTCGTCCCCGAGGACCAGGCCTTGGATGTTACATCGTAGACGCCGACCCGGACTGTTGACGTGCTGTCCGGCAGGTCTGGCGCCTCGTAGGTAAGCACCTCAGCGGCAGATGGCACGGAAACATCGTAAGCGACTTCAGCCAAGGGGCTTGGCTTGCCGCCGCCCTCGACGGGTTGGAGGTAGATGTGGGCAGTGCGCGGCGTGGCCGTGGCTACCGTAGCGGCGCATAGCGCTCCGAAGAGCGAATAGAAGCGCATCGCGAAATCGGCCGAGTCGCTTGGTATATGCTGGACGAGATGACAATCGGGATAGCTGTTGGATTGCGCCGCGCACTGTCGATGAAGTCTAGTTGGCTGAATGCTTGAAGTGGTTGTAGCTCGGAAAGTGTGGCTGCAAAATGCTGTGTGTGGCGGATACTGTGTGGCGCCTTCACTGTCAACCTCGCCAAGTCATGAACGTCACTCGTCGCAGAATCCGTCCACCATTCCATTCAAACATCAGAGGCTACCCTCAGATTCGATTTTCGTGGTATGTCTTGGACTCGAAATAGCGAAGGATTCAATGAAGCTTTCTCCATTCTTTTCGTGCCTTGTTTAGTTTGACCACAGCCGCCGCTTTGCAGCGGGACTGTTCAAGTTAATGACCACTCACAATAAGCCAACAATGTAGGCCAGGCTATTCTCGCACGTAACGTCCAATTTTGAACGTCACTCTTGCTTGGCCCTCAAGCACATAATAAAAAACCTGATTATTGCTCCAGTGATTACTGCGTCTCAAATGACGATCTACGCAATTACAGTAGTATGCATGCTGGCGAAACGGAGAGCTCCACGCATGTTCTTACAAACAATCGACATCTTGTCCACACAAGTGCGAGAATCCAGACATCCTCGCAGCACAGCTATACTCAACGAGATGTAGTCCCCGTATCGTTGAAGCGCGGCAGTGTTGGCACTGCAAGAATAGGGCCTCTGTCCTCTGCTACAGGTCGTGCATTCGTATATGGTTCTGGGCTGGTAGGAAGGACATGCAGCGACTCTCTGACCTCGACTGCATAATCTTGGAAACCGGTATAATTGGTCAAAGACTAGCCCCCCCAGACTTAAGTTGGCATCCGGATCGATATGCATAATAATAAAGGGCAAGTGAGGCGAAGCGTCAACGTCGCTGTCAAATCTGGGCTGAGCCTTCACTCAACATCTCTATTGCCATGTACCAACACGCGAGGGAAAGAATGACCGGAACTTGTGGCAGACGAATGCGGAAGAGACAAATAGGATACTTAAGCATCTAGCCGGAGAACTAGGCGTACCCTAAAGTGACACAATAATGTTCTTCATCTGGTTCAACAGCTGTAGCCCAAAGCGCACAATGATGTCTGCGACGGAATCCGTATTCATTCAACATACTACCAAGACACTTCGCCGTTGTCCGATGCCTCCCCCAAGATCGCCACTGATGGAATACATACATATGTAGCTGGATACCATGACTGGTGCGCATGAACTCATGCGAAAAGTCGCCCTGCAGTGTGCTGCGCATTTTCAGCCAGGAGTAGCATCTCCCGCTCGGCCCGTAAGAGCTTCTGGCGGGCCAGCGCAATGACGTGCCGAATGGCAACCGTCAAGAGCGTCATGGACAGCTCTCCCCAATTCGGAAGCGGAAAAGTTCAAAACATGGTCAAGTTGACATGTTGACATGTTGACATGTTGACATGTTGACATGTTGACATGTTGACAGCGCCGAGAGCGATGGAAGGTCGCTGGGCCGTGAGTCGGACACCGACGAGCCTCTTGTGCGGGTTGAAGCTGCATGAGCAGCTGAGGCCAAGGGCGGCGACGCCGGACGATCTGATGGAAGCTTGTCATAGCCCTCACAGACCCTCTCACCTGAGGCGCAGTGGCAGCAGTCTGGCTTGCCCTCGTCGCATTGTACATGGTGTCGTCTGCAATGATGCCCAAGCGAACAGAGGCAGAGAGGCACGAGGCTAGCGGGAGGAAGCTCCTGGGTTCCTGGACCGCGGTGGAGAAGACATGGATAGACCTACTAACAAGTGATGCAGTCCGTCGTAGGCTTTGGGGGTCCAAGTTATTTGAGGCGACGCATTGGTACGTGCCTTGGTTCGGCCACACCCAACTCACCTTCAGCGCTGAGCCAGTTCGTAGGCTGGTGGGCTCCGGGCACCTAGATGGCAAGGCCCCTGCATTCTCCTGACACAGAACTCTATTTCTCCTGTTTGAAGCTCAGCGATTGGGCCGTTGTCTGTGAGTTGGGTCTGCCCGCAATGGCTGTGGAGTCGCTAGCCAGTGCTGTTCATTATGCATGCGGTGCTAGCGGAAGCAAACGGGGAAAAGCGCAAATCGGGTTATGTACGAATATGGAATACTCAGGGCAGGTTGACCAAGATGGCTTGGAGCAAAAGAAGATTTTTTCTTCTCACCGGTGGTGAAGATAGGATATGTAGTTGCGAGATTATGGAAGTTTATCGGTTACTGAGGGTACCTAGGTTGCCTACCTAAGGTATTTCCTGACTAAGACGGAAACTTCGGAAATCAAAGCTACCAGCACAAACCATCCTATATCCATGGGCGGAAGCGTCATCAATTTTCTCCCGGCATCGCCAGCACATCCCGGGGATTCCATCCATTTCCCCCGTCATCCGTATTCACGCTTGGCTCAGAACCGGATTTATGCGTCCATCAGTTTATTCTTATGCGATAGCCCGCCATTATCGGCCCATCGACATGGCTCCTCTCCGGCTGCCTTACCAGCTTTAGCTGATTTACGCCCAGCTTCATGCAGAACGACGTCCTACCGAGAGTCGATTGTTTCAGCACGAAGACGACCCCACAACCAAAGACAAACCGGTCGGCAGCACTTCACGTACCCTTGCGAGCGGCCTGTTCGCTCAACCGCCGCCATGCGCCCAGAAAATAAAACGTTACAGAGCTCGGTGCTGTCTACTCGGCACGGCACCAAGATCCAGGGAGTCAATCGGTGGCCAAAGAAAACCGGTTCCTTTTTGCCGTAACAACTTTTAACTATAATCGGGTTTTTTTGTCCATTAAGTGGGAGTCTCGCGGCGTGTTGGATCGGATGCATCCATCACAAGCTCAGCCTGCCAGGGCCACCCACACACATTCGGATATTTCTCCACGGCTGGCGTTTATTTTTATCGCAGGCTCCATGCCAAATCAGGATAAACTTTTGCCACGCTAAAGAGTGTCGCCGAACTGGCTATGACCTACGCTGCTCGGATGATGCGCGACTTGGCTTGGGGCACGGCCGTGGGCTGCCCGCTTCCAGCAAGGAATCTCCTGCCCCTTGATTAACCTCTTTGGGCATGGTATTCAGCAGAAATCGCACTGCAATTTTATCTTCCGTAGCAGTACTATGTGAGCCGAAAAATATGCTCACCATCGCGATATCTGCTAACTCGATCAGCCAGGTTCTCTGACTGCCAACATGTGTTGCGACATGAGTTCGCTGCCAATGCTTTGGCCTCGTGGTCAGCTCTCGAAGAGACTTTGGATGCAATTGGAGGCTCTCGGAGTTCGGAACTCACAATATATCGCCAATATGCCCGTTTGACTGCGTCAGATTGAAGGCCTAAAAAGGAAGCGGGGTGGAATAACAAAACAACAATGCCAATGTCAATGCGCCGGTTAACTTTATCAGCTAGTTCTTCGGAGAACAGACTGTGTACCTAGCGCAGACCTGCTCGACATCCTAAAACAAAACGAACGCTCGAGCTCAGGCTGTAGTCCACTTGCTTAGCGAGATATCCAGCTCAGGTAGGCTCACCGTTCACTGCATCATGCTTGGACAAGGCCCCGGCAAGGTGGCTAAGGCCTTAGCTATGCCTAAAGATGAATCTGCTGCTGGACATATAAACCAATTCGCCTTCCGTCTGGTTACAGTTTGTCTCTCATCAACTTCTGCATCGACGGCTCGGTGCTTGCAGACTCAGTCAACATACTCTCTTTCACGTTGAGCAGGGCTTACACATTCGCTTCTACCCCTTGCTATTAACTGAGATCGTCTGCCATGGCTCCTGCCCGCAGCGTTCTCGCCGTTGCGCTTGCGGCTCTCCTCGGCGGAGTGTCTCACGCTTCCTACACTGAGCAGCCTGCTTGTCCCAAGCCTTTTACGCCTTTTCAGTGCGCCGGCTGTGTTGCCACCAAGGATGGCAGCAGCCCCTTCGACTTCCGGTCATCGGCTGACCAGAGCTCCATGACTGTTGCCAAGTGTACTGCTGTTTGCAAGGGTATGGGCAGCAACAGAATCAATACAACGACTGAAAGCTAATGGAAACCTAGGCAACTCTTATCGCTACGCGGCTTTGACTTACTACGGTGTCTGCTACTGTGGTAACCTCGAGGGTGGCCAACAAGTTCACGTAAACCAGTGCAACTACAAGTGCAGCGGAGATTCGTCCGAGCACTGCGGTGGCCAGAACGCCTGGTCTGTTTGGGAGGACCCTACCTTCGCCAAGGGCGCCGAGGAGGTTACCACCAGCGACTATCAAGCTCAAGGCTGCTACAATGACAACAGCGGCCACGGCCGCACTCTTGGCCATCCCGCCAATGTTCCCGATCTCACCCCCGACAAGTGTATCTCTGCATGCAAGACTCAAGGATATGCTTATGCTGGTGTTGAGTACGGCGGCGAGTGTTGGTGTGATTCCAACTTGAACCCTTATGCCACCAAGGCCGCCGAATCTGAGTGCAACGTACCATGCAAGGGCGACAGCTCCAAGGTCTGCGGTGGTAACTCGCGCATCAACGTCTACTTCGCCAAGGATCTTGCGTCGTCTGAGCCCTGCAAAGTCGGCCCCAACCCGTCTTCCAGCGGTGTCCCTTCGACCACTGGCGTCCCCACCGGCAGCAGCACTGGCGTTCCGCCCGGCAGCAGCACCGGTGTCCCGCCCGGCAGCAGCACTGGTGTTCCCCCTGGTAGCTCCACCGGTGTGCCGCCTGGCAGCAGCACCGGCGTTCCTTCTACCAGCTCCGTCGTCCCCACCGAGAGCAGCACCGGCGTTCCCCCTGGTAGCTCTACCGGCGTCCCGCCTGGCAGCAGCACTGGTGTGCCTCCTGGTAGCTCCACCGGTGTGCCGCCTGGCAGCAGCACCGGCGTCCCCCCTGGCAGCTCCACCGGCGTTCCTTCCACTAGCTCCGTCGTCCCCACTGAGAGCAGCACCGGCGTTCCGCCTGGCAGCTCGACTGGCGTCCCTCCCGGTAGCTCTACCGGCGTCCCGCCTGGCAGCAGCACTGGTGTGCCCCCCGGTAGCAGCACCGGTGTGCCACCTGGCAGCAGCACCGGCGTTCCTTCCACCAGCTCCGTCGTTCCCACTGAGAGCAGCACCGGCGTCCCGCCTGGCAGCAGCACCGGCGTTCCTCCTGGTAGCTCCACCGGCGTCCCCCCTGGCAGCAGCACCGGCGTTCCCCCTGGCAGCAGCACCGGCGTGCCCCCTGGCAGCTCCACCGGCGTCCCGCCTGGCAGCTCCACCGGCGTCCCGCCTGGTAGCTCTACCGGCGTGCCCCCTGGCAGCAGCACCGGCGTTCCCCCTGGCAGCTCTACCGGCGTCCCTCCTGGCAGCTCGACCGGCGTGCCCCCGGGCAGCAGCACTGGCGTTCCTCCTGGCAGCTCGACCGGCGTTCCCCCTGGCAGCTCGACCGGCGTTCCCCCTGGTAGCTCCACCGGCGTTCCTCCTGGCAGCAGCACCGGCGTACCCCCCGGTAGCAGCACCGGCGTCCCTCCTGGCAGCTCGACCGGCGTTCCTCCGGGCAGCTCGACGGGTGTTCCTCCGGGCAGCTCGACTGGCGTTCCTCC
>JARJPL010000631.1:0-122135 GCA_030782805.1 Aschersonia sp. MBC 622
ACGGGTGTTCCTCCTGGCAGCTCGACCGGCGTTCCTCCTGGCAGCTCGACCGGCGTTCCTCCGGGCAGCTCGACTGGCGTGCCCCCCGGCAGCTCCACCGGCGTTCCTCCCGGAAGCTCGACCGGCGTTCCTCCTGGTAGCTCGACCGGCGTCCCTCCCGGAAGCTCGACTGGCGTCCCTCCCGGCAGCTCGACCGGCGTCCCTCCCGGAAGCTCGACAGGTGTTCCTCCCGGCAGCTCGACTGGCGTTCCCCCTACAACAACTCCTTGCAACCCTGGTTCTGCCAGCTGCACCCAAGTTCCGGGTGGTCCTGAAACCTGCCCGCCTGGCACCTCAAACACCTGCACTCCTACCAGCACTGGCGTTCCTCCTGGCAGCTCGACTGGCGTGCCCCCCGGCAGCTCCACCGGCGTTCCTCCCGGAAGCTCGACCGGCGTTCCTCCTGGTAGCTCGACCGGCGTCCCTCCCGGAAGCTCGACTGGCGTCCCTCCCGGCAGCTCGACCGGCGTCCCTCCCGGAAGCTCGACAGGTGTTCCTCCCGGCAGCTCGACTAGCGTTCCCCCTACAACAACTCCTTGCAACCCTGGTTCTGCCAGCTGCACCCAAGTTCCGGGTGGTCCTGAAACCTGCCCGCCTGGCACCTCAAACACCTGCACTCCTACCAGCACTGGCGTTCCTCCTAGCTCTACTGGCGTCCCGCCTGGCAGCAGCACCGGTGTTCCTCCTAGCTCTACTGGTGTCCCTCCCAGCTCTACCGGCGTGCCCCCTGGCAGCAGCACTGGCGTTCCCCCTGGCAGCAGCACTGGCGTTCCACCTGGCAGCAGCACCGGCGTCCCTCCTAGCTCTACCGGCGTTCCCCCTGGCAGCAGCACTGGCGTTCCCCCTGGCAGCAGCACCGGCGTCCCTCCTAGCTCTACCGGCGTCCCGCCTGGCAGCAGCACCGGCGTGCCCCCTGGCAGCAGCACCGGCGTCCCTCCTAGCTCTACCGGCGTCCCTCCCAGCTCTACCGGCGTGCCGCCTGGCAGCAGCACCGGCGTGCCTCCTACCACTACTCCTTGCAACCCTGGCTCTGCCAGCTGCACCCAAACCCCTGGTGGCCCTCAGACCTGCCCCCCTGGAACTTCGAACACCTGCACGCCTACTACTAGCACTGTTGTCCCCCCTAGCAGCAGCACCGGCGTCCCGCCTGGCAGCAGCACCGGAGTCCCTCCCAGCAGCACCGGCGTTCCTCCTAGCTCTACTGGCGTCCCGCCTGGCAGCAGCACCGGGGTCCCTCCCAGCAGCACCGGCGTTCCTCCCAGCTCTACTGGCGTCCCGCCCGGCAGCAGCACCGGAGTCCCTCCCAGCAGCACCGGCGTTCCTCCCAGCAGCTCGACTGGCGTTCCTCCCACCACTACTCCTTGCAACCCTGGCTCTGCCAGCTGCACTCAAACTCCCGGTGGTCCTCAGACCTGCCCGCCTGGTACCTCGAACACCTGCACGCCTACTACCAGCACTGGTGTTCCTCCTAGCAGCACCGGCGTTCCTCCCACTACCACTCCTTGCAACCCTGGCTCTGCCAGCTGCACCCAGACTCCCGGTGGTCCTCAGACCTGCCCGCCTGGTACCTCGAACACCTGCACGCCTACTACCAGCACTGGTGTTCCTCCCAGCAGCACCGGCGTTCCTCCCACCACCACTCCTTGCAACCCTGGCTCTGCCAGCTGCACCCAGACTCCCGGTGGTCCTCAGACCTGCCCGCCTGGTACCTCGAACACCTGCACGCCTACTACCAGCACTGGCGTTCCTCCCAGCAGCACTGGCGTTCCTCCCAGCAGCACTGGCGTTCCTCCCAGCAGCACTGGCGTTCCTCCCAGCAGCACTGGCGTTCCTCCTAGCAGCACTGGCGTTCCTCCTACCAGCACTGGCGTTCCTCCTACCAGCACTGGCGTTCCTCCTACTAGCACTAGTGTCCCTCCCACGACTCCTTGCAACCCGGGTTCTGCCAGCTGCACCCAGACTCCTGGTGGTCCTCAGACCTGCCCGCCTGGTACCTCGAACACTTGCACGCCTACTACCAGCACTGGCGTCCCTCCCAGCAGCACTGGCGTTCCTCCCAGCAGCACTGGCGTTCCTCCTACCAGCACTGGCGTTCCTCCTACCAGCACTGGCGTTCCTCCTACCAGCACCGGCGTTCCTCCCACGACTCCTTGCAACCCTGGTTCCGCCAGCTGCACCCAAACGCCGGGCGGCCCTCAGACCTGCCCGCCTGGTACCTCGAACACATGCACGCCTACTACCAGCACTGGCGTTCCTCCCAGCAGCACTGGCGTCCCTCCCAGCAGCACCAACGTCCCTCCTACTTCGACCTCTGTGAAGCCTCCTACGTCGACCCCTACCCCTTCAACCACTATCCCCCCAACAACTACCAAGCCTTCTTCGACATTCACCACTTCCACTCTGTGCCCTGTCGTGGTTACGCCTACGCCCTCGGGTTGCGCTAACCCTGTTGGTGACTGGTGCCCCAAGCCTGAGCCTGATTGGAACGAGGGTCTCGGCTGCTTTTCTGCCGCCGCTGCTTGCGCCGTCCAGGTCCCTATCTGCTTCTTGCACGCCGGTCTTCAGAACACTGCCGGCTGCTTCGACTTCGCTGCTCGCTGCAAAGCCATCAAGCTGTGCTGTCTCGGCTGTGTCAAGGGCGGCTGCAGCAAGAAGTCTTGCGGTGCAACTCACGAGGAGCCTCCTACGGTTACTACTACGCTTGGACCTTGCACCTCTGCCCCTCCTACGCCTACGCCCACCATCTGCCCTCCTAGCCCTGAGAACATCTGCGCCGAGGGTTCTAGCTGGCTGCACAAGTTCGGACCTGGCCACCCAGTCTGCGGTGTTCCTCTGCCCATTGTTTCTTGCAACGATGACTCCAAGACCTTTGGCAGCGGTGCCTTCAAGCTGTACGACCACTCCGACAGCTCCAAGTGCTCCATCTTCCCCAAGCCTGGTGTCAGCAACGCTTGCCAGGCTGCTTGCAAGTACCAGCTCGACAAGTGTCTTGCGGCCAACGACCTCACGTGTATCTTCAACAAAGTGGGTGGCCTTCTTGGACGCGGCTCGGAGCAGTCCGCTGCCTCTGACAAGACGCATGACAAGCGTACTCTAGGTCTTGTCAAGAATCTCATTTGCAAGAAGCAGTACGCTGCCTGTGTGTTGGCGAACAAGAAGGTTGATACCAGCAGATGCTCAAGCTACTGCCAGAAATAAGTCATAAAAATGACAGGTGCTGCACATGATTCACAGAATCTGCGAGCGCGAATTCTTGTTTAATTAGTTTCATCAAATCTTCTTTAATTTCTTCGGTATTATAAATTCAAATTTGTTCCTGTTTATCCGCTTCAGAATTCATTTGCTTAACTCACAAGGACTGCGTGACTACGAACGACTATCGGCTAACAAGAACTCGTTCAAAATGTGACGTAGGTCTTGATCCATGTCTAGCGCCGCCACCTGCGTCACTCGAATAGAAGCTGGAACGTCCCTCGGGCTCATGATAGCATCAATCTGTTCCTTGAGCGGAAAGCTCACTTGAGCGTCGTACAGGATAGGATTGATGAGAGACTCGGGATCATTAACCGAAAGCTGTGGACATGGCCCTAGATACACAATGCCAGTGTCGCCTGGAGCAATGCGGCCAAGGTTCACGATGGTGCCATTTTCGACAAACTCTGTGCGAGCGGCATTCATAGACGTGCCGCCAATGGAAGCAGTAATTCTGTCAGAATTTCGCACACCTAGCAGTCGAACACTCCATGTCCTAGAGTACGCGAGCGCTCCGCCGCGAATGGGTCCAATGGTGAGGATGCCCTTGCGCTGGTTGAAAGATAGGGGCGTCCCGATCCATGGAGCTCTGTCGGCGCTGCCCTCGGCGCTTTCATCTTCCTCTTGGATAATAAACCCCCCGTCGGCCCCAACGACGACGACAATCTCGAAGCCCTGGGGATTAGCCGCACCGTTGGAGCCTTCCGGATCAGCGTTTAGCGGAACAATAGCACCCTGGCGCATGAGCAGAGGCGTTTTGTCTAGCGTTCTGCTCAGCCAGATGCTGCGATTGCCATCATACACCACGCCGGTAAAGAAGTCGACCCAGGTGCCAGGAGGCAGCCACGCTTTGACCTTGCCGGTTTGGGTGCTGCGGTTCTGAGGCGACGTGATGGGCGCGGCGAGCATCTGCGAGCCAAAGTAATACTGATTGGGCACGCCGTACGCTTCATTGCGCTCCGGGTATTCCCAGTACATGGGCTGTACCAGTGGTTCGCCAAGTTCTGCAGCCCGGCGGTTCATCGTGTGCAAATAGGGAAGAAGTCTGTGACGCAGACGCATGAAATGGATGACGACATCCTGCGGTCCTTTGCCAGAGCCCGTTGGGAGCTTCCAAGGCTCCTTTGTCACCCATCGATTCTTGGTAGAATGCAATCTCATGACCGGCGACAAAACTCCTAGCTGGACCCAACGAGAGGTAAGCTCATCGTCGCGAGTACCGCGCATGTGCCCTCCAATGTCATTCGACCACCATCCGTAACCAATGTTGCTGGCCGTGGCTGTGAATTCGGGCTGGAATCCGAGAGACTCCCAGCTGATGATGGTGTCGCCCGAGAAGCCGACTGGATATCGATGACTTCCAGGACCGGCATAACGAGAAAACACCATCGGATGACTGCGTTTGGATTTGGGACGACTTTTCTGCAGGCGCTCATTGTGGAGGAAGTGGAAGTGGTTCAGTACCCAAAGAGGATCAATGCCAGGCAAGGAAGAATGCGTGCCCTGTTGCCAATCAGTCCACCAAAAATCAAGACCGTCATCATCAATGTGTTTGAGAAGAATGCTAAAGTATGCTCTGAGAAAATCCGGATCAGTAATGTTGAAAGGAATCGGATCGCCATGCGACGTGTCGTGCCCGAGAATCTTGGCCATTTCTCGGTACATGTCTTCGTATTTTGCGACACCTTCAGCGGGATGCTCATTCAAAGTAACCTTGAGGCTTCGCTTATGAAGCGCATCTATAAACTTCCTCGGTTCTGGGAAGAGGTTTGTGTTCCATGAATACCCCGACCACCCAGACGCCCTTGCCTCTGCCACGCGAGGATCCTTGACCCAATGCCAGTCCATATCAATGACGGCGACTGACAGCGGGATGCGCTTCTCCCTAAACGTGTCCATGAGCTCCAGATACGAGTCAGCCGTGTACTCATAGTAGCGAGACCACCAGTTGCCGAGCGCCCACCGCGGCAGCAGCGGTTGCGGGCCCGACAGTCGATAGAGGGCCTTGACAGCGTCGCGATAGTCATGGCCGTAGCAAAACAAATAGGAGTCTACTCTGCCCGAGCCAGGCTTTCTGGGCGCCACAAATCCATCTTTGGTCAGAAGCATGCTGGTATCGTCAATATTTGCAAAGCCCTTGCGCGAGACGACACCAGGCTCCAACCGAGCCCGACCGTTGACGCCATCGAGAGTTCTACAAGTGCCACCGAGTGTTTCGTGCACGTCGCCGTATCGCCACGTTGTCCCAAGATGACCATATACCGATAGAAAGAAGCCTTCTGGGGTAAATTCGGCTTTGTTGTAAGTAAGATGGAAGCGCTCTGTGAAAATCTCGATGCAATGTTTTGATTCCTCTAGACGATGACGTGGAACCTCGCACTGGTGGCGATTGGCGGCAAAGGCCGAGGGCCGATCCTCATATTCGCCGTCTGGGGCCCATTCGTACCGAAAAAGACCATCAGCGAGGAGAGTGAAGCGGTACTTGTCGCCTTTCCGACCACCAACAAATGCGTCAGACGACATGGTGAATTTTTTAGCCTCCAAGCTTGGACTGGTGGTGGTGGCTGTAGAGAGTAGACTAGTTTCGACGGCGCAGTGGACCCTGGCTTTTAACAAAATTTTTCGCAAGTAATGAATAGGAAGAATTGAAGAAAACAAAATGGCGCTTTTACGATAAATTAGTTAGATGCCGGACTGAGAAGATGGTTCAGGGACAGCTCGGATCGGAGATGCGCGTTGGGGCTTCCCCGCAATGGGGCAGCGCGACGAAATGCGGGGTAGGACAAAGTTGATAACCCACACTACCTCACAGCCCTTGTTTCGGCTGTTCAGGATTTAGGAAAGTTTTCCAATGTTTTGTGCAAAATTTGTACATATGCACCCCACGACGGTGAACTTTCTCCTTTGTGCTAGAGCTTAACTTGGTAGAGTTGAGGCTCGAGGATCTCTTGCACCAAATGTCTTTGGGTGGTTAATCAAGGTTGCTGTTGCGGGCCACTACCCAAATTTAGTCACCCGCACGCTAGCTACGCTTTGGAAAGAACCTCCCCAGAACCCCGCTACAGCACCAGTCTACAAATACAAATAGTACCTACGGATGACGGATAGGACTTATACTTATCCGTACTTGACCACAATTACAGCCTCTTCAAGTTGACAATGGAGGCGTCTGCGTCTGGAGGTAGCTTGCTAGCTAAAAAGCGAAAGCACCGCACGTTGGAGCCAAAGGCAGCGTAGTGTAGTGGCGTGTTACTTCCCGTATCTCTCTCTAGCACACTGGCGCCGTGATCTAGTAACATGCAAATGCCCGTATCGTGGAGGTGGCGCTCTGGACCGTTGTTGACGTAGACGGGGCCACCGAGATGATGCAGCGCTGTGGCTTTTTTAGCGAGTCCACGCCCGTAAGGGTAGGCACCGCGTTCCAAGAGCACCTTTAGAGCGCCCACCAAATCGATATGAGTCGCCAGGTGCGTGACAATGCCGTCGAAACAGCTCGGGTCAGCGCCGGCGTCGATAAGCAAGTGTATAATTTGCTGTTGGTGTATGTAGTCAAGAGCACGGGGTCCTTCATAAGGAGTATCGAGATTGTCGGGCGGGGAGGCAACGGCTGTGCTCAGAGCCCTGTTCAAGGCCAATGTCGTGAAGGTAAACCTCGCCAATGCAAGGCGAACGACGTCAACACGCCAATAGGAGGCTACGTCGCGCAGGATGGAAAATCTGAAATCAGGAGGCCAGTCTAGGCAGTCGACGGGGAAGCATGACATGACAAAATGTCCTCCACGATACCTGCTTAGCCTGCCGAGGAAGCTTTTAGAAGCAGAGAGCGATATCGCTTGCGGGAGTTTTCGTCGTCTCCGAGCCTGGCGTATTGACGCAATCTTTGGAATAGGAAGCTGTTGCCTGCTTGAATGGCCGCATCCAAGGGCGAGATGTCGGGGTGGGAGAAGCCGCTCGTTTCCCATGGGTTAGCACCAGCTTTCAGAAGGGTATCCAACGCCGTCTTATCGTCGTAATCTACGGCCAACCCGAGCGCAGAGCCAAATAGGGCGTCGCAGAAGTCGATGTGAGGGTCCCCGGCGGCGACAAGCTCTGTCAGTTTAGGCCGTCATCGTCGTAGACGGCGAACAAGAAGGCAGTCTCTGCTGTTCTTGGTAGCTTGCGCAGTCGATCCCATCTTTTTCTGTCGAAATCTTGAAGTGGTGGTCAACGGCTATGCAGTGGCGGCGGCATGATTGTGTGCAGGCTATGGAAGAGGTGAGAAGCGTTAAAAAGGTATCCACAGATTTCAGGTGTGCCAGCTTAATAAATAGAGCAGGCGAAACAAAGAATCTCTGATCAGGGTAATTATAGGAAGTTACTCGGCTAATATAATAATTTCATGCCAAGAATACAGCATAGAGTTATCTTGAATCTTGAATATGAATCAAGTAGAAAGTAGATCAATAAAACAAAAAAAGGTACCTATCTTATCGCGTAGGCGCGCCTGCAAATTACAAGTACTACCGAGGGTCGTATGCGTAGCACAAACGGCTCGTCTACGTAGCACTCACTATTTACTCATTACCTACCTATTTATCTGCCCCCCCCCCCCAAATCTCACGCTTCCGCCACAAATCCTCAAACATGACCTTGACACCATCTCTCAGTTGTTCTTCTCGATTCGACACATTTACCCAATGTCAACATCCCCTAGGAACACGTCTCCCACTTCTTCTGTCGCACATCTTCCAGTCGACACAGTCGACAAACAAGCATCTTGCGGTGGACACGGGACACATGAAATGCGTCAAGTAATCCGCACGCTGGAAGCAGAAGGAATTCCGTGTTGCGCCTGTGGAGTTTCTGCTCTAATGTACTACGGAGCTGCACGCGTGAGGACGGTAAGCCACGACTTGCCTTTATTTGTACCCATGCCCATGCTGAACAAGGCAAGCAAGCACTGGGAAATTTGCGTGCCGCCCAACATGCTGGAGCTGGCCGAGACGCTGTTGTTGGACCGACACTCGAGCAGATACACTCGGAACTCGATGGCTCATCAACCCGACCCCCATCTTCGTCCCTGCCCCCATCTGAAATGCATTGGTATCAACGTTTCTTTCATCTTGATCCCGTCTCACCTCGTTCACATAGAGTGCCAGCCATCCAATTTCGAGCGGAGTTCCAACGGCATACCTTACCCTACACTTCCTGTGTTGATCCAAAGTTTTCTTGACAGGAATGACCGTGTATCTCTGCAAGATGCTGTCGACGGAAGTAATGTCACGGAAGAATGGGGCGTTAGTAATCTTGACCTGCATGGTTACACTGACACGGATTGGGCGCATGAGAGGAATGCAGCTATCAGCATGGGGCAGCCGGATGGACGGCCAATTTTTCTTTTTGGTTTAGTACCTGAAGTCCCGTTCAAGAGAAAGGACCTCTGGGAGTCTGCTGTCAGGACGAAAAAGGGAAGATTAGGCTGGAAAAGGCCCGAGACGCTGTTCGTCACGCGCTTCCGACTACGTAATTCTAGCGATCCGTGGCTAGGACATCGTGAATGCTGCTAGTCTGCGCGAATCATAACATGTCACCAAAGTATAGATATGGTATCTTTGATGAATGCACATCTTGTTCAAGTCAGCTTCACAACTGCCCTAATACCTGAAACGACTCTAAAAGTCGTGGAGCAATTCGATCCGTAAGTGCCCATCCCCAAGGCAACCCTCAGGTCAAGCACAGTGCTACCAGCAATATGTCTTTAAAATTGGGATAATAGACTAGCAAATCTTGAAAAAATGTCCTTCGTTTCTCTAAGTCGAGTTGGAAACTTGTCAAGGCGATAGTTCCAATGTTGGTAAATAGTAGGAACTGGAGATCTTCAAAGTCGCGATCCGTGTTGCTCCGTCTGTCAGCATAGGTCTGTAATTTTGCATTAAACTGGTCCACAATTTTGAGTTCTGGCGCCTGCTGAATATGTGTTCCTGCCGGAACTGGAACGATCTCGGTGGTGTCGTCCGTGAGGTTTGCTGGTGTTCCTAGGTTGCCTATTTCATGGGTTATCAGCCGTCACCTTTTAGTTTGAATATGGCCCATAAGTAGCCTACCCTGGATTATGACATCTACGCTGACTGTGGAAGGGGTTGCGCTCTCCTGGTCCCAAGACATGCCGGTGTGGACAAAGATGTGGATGCAAGTTTGTCTATGCTTCTTCGGAAAACATACCCTGACGACAATTAGTGGCGTTGGACCTGAAAGAAGTAGAAACACACCTTACCTCTCCGAGAAGAAACGTTTTGAGACGGCTCATACTCGTTGCAACAGCAACACCAACATTTCGTGTCATTCTCTGGCCCCCTCTCAGATGCACAGCCCATCCCTCAAGAAAGTCCAAAGATATTTTGTGCTGTTGGAAAAGGCGGAGAAGGAATAGCGAGGCAAGCGCCAGGTTCTCCGTAGCAGGACTGCCAGCGATCATTCATACAGCTCTTCGAATCGGGTCGTGTTGTAGACTTCTGCTGTCGGCGGTGATGAAGCCATGGTGAGATATCCAGAAAGTAAAGTATTGGACATGATCCAAAGAAGCCAAAGCATCTACCAGTGAGACGGTTTTTATAGCAGAACTGGCTGGTAGGGAAGACAAGGCTGCCACCATACGCGCGAGTACAAGAGTCACACAGGCAACAGCGAGGTAGCCATGAAAATGAGGTAGCCATTAAAACGAGGTAGCCATGAAAACGAGGCAGCCATGAAAACGAGGTAGCCATGAAAACGAGGTAATCTTCTTGACATGAATGAACCCTCCGCGTCTCATTAGAAAAACAATATGCCTGAGCAGCAGCACCGTGCCATATTGACAATGCTTGTGCTAAACACCATGACCCGTCTAAATTCCTTCTGAACATATTATCGGCGAAGAACTCAGTGTGTGGTATGCTTTTGTCATCGCAGTTACTCGGGTGCAAAGATACCATGCTTTTTAGTGAACTCGTCACTAACAGAATCTGCCAAGCTTACCCTCTCGCCCCCTTTCCCAGGAGAAGGCCCTCGCCTTATTCTCTGCCTATTATCATCATGCCAGCCGCGATTCGCAGAGATGCAAAGCTAACATGTTACCAGACGCATGATGCAAGGAGCGTCGGATTCATGGTCTTTGGAACCTGATACGGAACGGAACGGCTCCTGTATGGTCAGCCCTGAAAAAACTCGATAATCAAGACAATGGTCATGTACCAAGAAAGTCCACAGAGTTTATATCGAGTTGCGGCATGTGCATCTATCCCATACATCGAGTTGGGCAGCCGCCCGGATGCTTCCCCGCGTGATGGCTCATTCCAATGTCACCCAGTGCACGTGAACACCTTTTTCGGACTCGGACGTCCAAGTCAACCAGACCTCGTTACCACGACACGGGAAGAAAGCGACCATTTCAGCGTTAGCGTTGGAAAAGCCGGTGCTGCATTCTGTTTTCTTTAGATACTGTGGTCCAAGGCAAAAATCAAGGCCCAGGGTTGCTGTGACTGGGTTGTGGTCAACTGGTCGTCGGTGACGGATGAAACAGCGACGCTGGCTTAGCAATGCAACATGATGGACAATATAGTCCGACTCTGCCTTTTTTTTTCTTTAAATAGATGGTAAACTTGCCACGATCCATGTCTTTATATATCGATCCTCAAACCCTCTGAAATTTTGTCTTTTGCGCCCATCGACGACGTACTACTACCGCTTTCCCAGCGCAACCTATAAAACGCAAGCTCGCACAACACCAACCCAGAGCCAAAAAAAAAAAAAAAAAAACGGCCATGGATGAGGAAGCCAACCAGATCCTGCTCCAGCACCACGCGCCCCTCATCCCCTCATGGACATCAACGCCCATCCCATCGCTATCCTTTTCCGCCGGCGGCCTCCTCGCCCTCGCGGACCTCGGCACCATTGCGCGCCGCACCGCCGTTGTCGGCGGCGCGTCCTGGCTCGACGCGCTCGTGCTCGCCCCGGGCCTACACTACCAGCAGGCCGCCGACGCGCTGCTCGAGCAGGCAGCGACGCTCGCCTCTGAGCCGGGCCTTGCCGCCGTGGCCGTCGAGAGGCCGCCCGGGGGCCGGGCCACTTCAGCTGTCATGGGTAGTAGTAGTAGTAGTAGTAGTAGTGCCCCCCGGAGCTACGCCATCCGCAACATTGCCATGGCGGATTACCTGCGACGGCTGTGGGCGGGTCAAGATGCCGGCGATGGGGCCGCGGCGGAAAAGAAGACGGTGGTTGTTGGTGTGCGAGCGGAGAGAGGCAAGGATGCAGACGAGTCGGGGCAGATGCTGCTGCGGAGCGGGATGGCGATGCTCCGTCGTCGGCAGCGGCGCCAGCAGGCACAGACCGCCGCCGCCGCCGCCGACGACGACGACGAAGACCTCTGGCGGCTCGTCTGGCTCAGTCACCTCCTCTACGTCCTCTCCCCACTACTCACCCTCGCCGCGGCCGTCTTCATGGTGCTTCTCGGCGACTTTTGGGGTCTTTCCTCGCTTCTCGCGCTCATGCTCGCCCGACTCCTCAACATTTTCAGCATCCGCCAACGCAGCTCACCCCCCCCCTCTCCCTCCTCCTCCTCCTCCCTGTCCGCCGACAACCACCTGACCGAGTACGTCGTCGACGTGAGCGCACGACGCGCCGTACTACTCCGCGGCCTCGCCTCAGACGTGCAGGCGGTGACGACGCGCGCGTGGCTTCGCGAGCGCAGCTCGGCCGACAGCTACCGCGAGGCCGCGGGCAAGCTGCTCGTGTACGGCGTGGCCGCGTTTGGCGGCAACATGACGCAGGCGGGGTCGCTGGTGCTCGCGGGGTTGCTGCTGGCGAGCGCGGGGTTGCTGGGGCTCAGCAACGCAAAGGCGAGGGGCGGTGAGCTGCGTGTGCATGGGAGGGTGGCGAGGCCGGAGCGGCCGAGCTCAAAGGGCGGAGAGGAGGAGGAGGATGATCTGGAGCAGGGGAAGATGAGATGAGTTTCCGGATGTGCGAGAGAAGGTGAAAGTTGATGCAGAAAGAGGGAAAGAGCGGCACGTATCAAGGATTATAATGAGAGCTGGTATTAAGGCGTTAAAGTTTTCACGGTTCCACATCTTTTTATACATGTGTGAGGCTGCATGATATAATCATATACACGTCTTGTATTTGCTTTGCATCTTTGGGCTCTTTGCGCAAGCAGCGTTGAGACCCTATACAGCCAAGTTATAGTGAACAAAAACCAAGGCAACAGAAAAAAGAGAAAATCTCCCCATTGCGCCTGTTGTACAAGTCAAGGTCCAGTCTCTAAAACGAAAAAGAAAACAGAAAAAAAAATACCCCCTGAACACGCCCCATCTTTTTGACATTGTCCCGAATTAGAAAAACCTATACAAACAGCACCCAAATCGACAGAAGCAGAAACCCGACACAGAGGTATTCTACGCTAAGCGACGGCATCATCTTCCTTCTTCACTTCCGAGTCTGTTGGTGCCGGTTCCACAGCAGTAGCAGCAGGCTCCACGACAGGTGCCAGCTCAACAACCTTGGGCTCTTCTGGTGCGCTGTCTACGCTGGGCTCTGCAGGCGGCGGCGGCGGCGGTGCCTCTGCAGGTCTCACCTCGCCGTCTGGTTCTGCAAAGGGCGCAAGGTCCGCTGCCTTGACGGGCTCTTCGGCGGTCTCGGGCTCCGGCTTCGTCTCCGGCTCGGCGGGCGGCGTCGAGGCGACGGGCAACGGCGACAGCGACGGCGGCGCTGGAGGAGCGGCTTCGGTTGTAACTTGGGGCTCAGGCTCTTCGACAGTGGTGGCCGGCGGCGCTGAATACTCTTCCGGCTTCGATGCCTGCTCTTCTACAGGCTCCTCAACAGCAAGAGCATCATCTTGCTCCGGCTGAGCCTCCAGGGCAGCCTCCAGGGCAGGTTCCTCAACAATGGTCGGTGCAGGCGCATGCTCCGGCTGAGCTTGGCTCTCATCCGGGCCAGAAGTCGGTGGAGGAGCAGCGAGATCCTTAGTCTCGTCTACCGATGCGGTGCCGACTTCGGAGGGGGCGCCAGACTCTGTAAGCGGGAACCGCACAGACGCCGAATCCTCGGGCTTGATGGTATCTTCCGTCAAAATGGAATCCTGATGCTGAAACGACTTTTCCGTCTGCGTGTGCTCGGATTCTTTACTCTTTTCCTCGTTGTCGGACACCCTCGAGGAGGCATCGTCAGCTTTCGGGGTCGCAATGTTACCAACCTGTTCAGGTGGTGGAGGAAGTAGCGCTTCGCTGGGGATTGGAGCGAGCTCGAGATCGCGGTTCTCTGCCGCCTCGGGCTCTTCGCCGACAATAGTAGAAGGGGGCTCGGCTACTGTCGAGCCCGTCTCGCCGTCAACTGGCTTGACAAGATCCTTGAGCACGTCTGGTACTTTGGCCTCTGTTGGCGATGGCAGAACAACATTCTTCAGAGGGCTTCCTTCTACTCTAGACGGCAAATCGCTGGTAACCGAGGCAAGCGGTGGTGCTAATGACAGTGGATTGGCGGGTGGCTTGTCGTCTGCCGCGTCATTTGCTGCCGTCTCCTTCACCTCTACGGGAATAGGAGGGGCGTCGGTCATGGTCTCGTCGTTGTCTTTTGTTTCTTCAACATTGGACGTATCAGGGAGGTCGCTATCGCCGTGCTCGTCGTCATCATCATCACCGTCGTCGCCATCCTCACTTTCATCCTCGTCGCCATCTGCCATTTCGCTGTCGCGGTTCGAAGCGTCATTGTTTCCGTTCGTAGTACCCTGTGAGAAATTTATCAGCAAAAGGTCCAGACTAGATTGACCGGCGAGGCTCACGTTTTCTGCCGTCGTAGGTTGACTGGGCATCGCGACACCGTTGCCGTTGGGCACAATGGCGTGTGAAGGTCCACCTGCGATGCCGCCTCTGTTCTTCTTCTTGCCGCGACCAGGTCCAGCCTTGGTCTTACGCTTCGGCGGAGGAGGTCGGCGGCGGTTGTTCTGAACTTGGGCGAGAGGCGCCGCAGGGGCCTGCACTGTCTCGACGCGTGTAGAAATGATCTCGCCGCTCACGGCCTGCCCATCGCCGAGCGTAACCTCTTCAGTGTACGGGTTACCCGCGGCGTCGACACGTCGCACAGTGGCTCTTGTGACAGTCGCCCCGTGCACCTTGTCTTCGGGAGTCTTGCTCGCAATCGTCACGGTGTTCCTTCGTCGCTTGGCAAGGCGCGGAATGTCTGGCGCTTCCACGTTCCTCGGTATCTGTTTCCAGACTTTGACTGAGAACCCCTTTGGCGAGGGCTCTTCCTCCTTCTTTTCGGGCTTCTCGTTGGTGTTTGTCTCTGCCTCTGCCTCGTCTTCGTCTGCGGGCGCGGGCCGCTTGTAAAGTCGGCCAGATCGAGCAGCGCGCAAGAGTTCTTGGCTATGAGGTGTCAAGAGTCCGTAATCCTTTGGCATACCGTGATTCAGTTCGGTCGCCCAGATGTCGTTTACTTGTAGAGTTTCCTGCTCGATGGGAGGTGCGACATTGACCCATTCCTGGCGCCATTGCCTGACGGGTAGGCCTGCGTCTTGTTAGTCCGCACACGGACGAGGGCAGTGCTGTAAGAGAGTACCTTCAAAGTCATCATGCTCGGCATAGCCAGCGCGATTAGCGCGACGAGTCTGGAGAAAGTCAGCTGAATTGCAAAGGTACTTGGCCGAGGAAACTCACACCAGGCGCCATGGTGCTTTGTTGGCACTACAACGATTGCGATCGAAAAAATTCAACAAGTATCTCGCGCCAATATAGAATGAAAGCCCAGTGCCGGCGAATTGATGCGACAGCAGAGATGCGCTGATGGCCGTCCTATCAGCATCTCATGACACGGTTGGTGGTGGCGCGACAACGGGAGAAGCGTCAACGGCCAGTTAGTGGTGGCTGGGGCGCATTACATAAGCACGCTCTTTCAACCGACCAACTCAGTAGGGTTTCAATATCATTCAAGTTTGTTCATATCTCTTTGCTGTGCGGTAGGGTATCTATTAAACGGCTGAGATTTGTATATTGTCTATTTTCCTCCAAGTGCATTCTCAGAACGCCGTGCTAACGAGGGCGACCCAGACGCCCTCCAATAAAGCAACATGTTTTTGATGACCACTCTCGTATTGTACATATATTTGAACCAGAATTTTTTTCTCGTTGAGTCGTAATTATTGGCGGGAGGCCTGGTTCGTGTTAGTCCTCCAGTTCTAGGCCACCTTGCGGTAAGATGGCAGATCTCAGATGGCTTCGAGATGGCCGTAATGCGGCATCTACTGCTTCGCCACTTGGCCAGACTTGCCAGAGTCCTGTAGCAGTTTTAAGTAAGTAAAAGTTTTCCAAAATTAGTAGATCAGAGGTCTTACGGAAAGTCTCGCCTCGACGACTAATCGGTCGAGCTGGTAAAATTGTCCGATGACTGTCTGGCGCTGTTGTCAATGCGTTAGCAATCTCAAAAAAATTGCCAGCTGGCTCGGGGCGTCCGGCTTATACCTTCATTGCT
The DNA here is from genome assembly GCA_030782805.1 of Aschersonia sp. MBC 622. NCBI lineage: Eukaryota > Fungi > Ascomycota > Sordariomycetes > Hypocreales > Clavicipitaceae > Aschersonia > Aschersonia sp. MBC 622. The sequence continues at coordinate 15,763 of JARJPL010000631.1, forward strand.
TGAAGCTCCTTGAGACCCTTCTGAATAAGTTCCTGGACCTTGCGCGAGTCCTTTTCGTCCTTGTGCTCGTGGAACGCATCTCTTGTCCGGCGCTTCGCATACTCGCGGAAGTTGTAGGCCGTGAACTGCTCGCCCTGTCGCAGTAATTGGCGATACTACAAACGGGGGAAAACATCAAAGTTAGCGTACTGGAGATGGCGCTTCAGGAAATAGTTTTGAAGTTGCGGGGGTAAGGAAGCGAGCTGATGCAATCGCGGCGCACGTCGATCAGCCAAGAAACAGTTTTTCTGACTTTGCCAACGGTCGCAAGTCGGCGCAACAACAACAAAGATGTTCATACTACGTACCAGGGAGCGAACCTGCTGCGGGGTTTCGCCTCGTAATGTTGCGACGGCAGACATTGTGCTGATGGATGTATGGTTGAGGAAAAAGAGAAAGAGAGGTGCGATGTGGAATTCAGTGGCCGAGGAGCGCTAAGGCAAGGCGCTGATGATGTCGCCTCGCTGCAATGTCGGTCTTAGTCGGGCCGTGCTTGAGCGATTGGGAGCAGGGTTTGTTTACGGCCCGCACTGTGTAATGCGGGGAAATTCAGATTACAGCGTACGGTGCGAGAGATGGTGACACTGTAAGATCGGGCATAATCATAGTTGTAACCCGAGTGGACAATTCTCTTGTGAATATAAATTTTACATGGTAACATTATAAAATTGTATCACATATGCAACTCGAGTGGACAGCGTTTTTGTGCGAGATAGTGTCGAAGTATTGTTATGTACGGAGTTTGAATTTCCCCAAGTGCATCATGGTGGGTATCGACGGCTTAATTATGCCGATTTAGGATGTGAAAACTACTCGATGACGGGCCACATAGTAGAGTACGTGCCTGATTAGCAATTCACATCGGTTTGCGTAGCTTGATCATTGCCTTGCGCGCTTGAAAACAGGCTCAAAGCGGACCGCCTGCAATGGTTGCAAACGTGCGCGACGCCGAACGGCGAGTTTTCGGGAAATTCGGATTATTCGGGCTTGCGTGGCCCAGCCGCCGGCGACGCCCACCGGGTAAGCCAAAGTGGGCTGTCCACGTGTTTTCAAGCGAAAAGACGCAAAGATATGTCTTCAAAGCTAGAGAGTGATCTTTAAAGCTGAGCAATCGAGCCTCATACAGTATCCGAGACGGCAGCGGGCGTTGCAAATGCTTGCAGTGCTCTTGTAATGGTATCATCGGAGAACCCAGGGGTATTCATCATCTCGCTGAAGCGGGTAGCTTCCGATTTTCCGGAAATTTGGGCAGAGAGGGTATACTGGCGCTGGGACTGATTCGGCTTGACAACAGTTGGCGTTTGGTGAGACTGCTGAGATGCGAGGAGAGGAACAAAGGCCAGATTTGTGACGGACGCGTTGAGATTGGCGAGCTCAGCGGGGTGACTGTTATCAGTCAAATTCCACTTGAGGATCTTGCCCTTTGTATGGCCAGTGATGAGGGTAGTGCCGTTGTAGTTCAAGGCCAAACAGGTGGCGGGACCAGCGTCGGCGTCGGCAACTCCCAAAGGTGAGTCGACCTGAACGACAATGGAAGATAGCTCAGCGCTTCGCGAGCCGAGGAGTGGTTTATCACCAAAAAACTCGACGAGGAAAATAGAACCATCTTCGGCCGCGACGACGAGGGCGCGAGCACAGGGGTCCAGAGTGGCGCAAAGGGGTATCGAGGGGAAAAGCAGAGTCCTCAATACTTGACCGGTCTGGTAGTTCCAAATGATGCAGGTCTTGTCCTTGCTGGAAGAGACACACAGGCTCGTCTCGGCATTGTCGCCAGGGGCTACGACGAGGGACGTGATGGCTCCACGGTGGTTGGAGAGGGTCAGATCGGGCTCGAAGCCGGGATCGGCACCGTACTCGAGCAACCTGGCCAGAGACCAAACGTTAATATTGGAGTCATCAGAAGCAGTCAACACGTGGCTGTCTGTAGTGGCGAGACAGGAGATTGCCTGCACATGGCAAGGAGGCGTGGTAATGAGGCGGCCAGTTGATGTCTACAGGTCACGGCGTCAGTTTGGGTCATTATCGATATACGACAACAGCATTGTAAAAGAAACAAGGATAAAAATAAGAGGGAGAGAAACACGAAAGAGGTAGCAACACAAGTAGCGACACCAAGTATGCAAGTTGACTTAAGTATAGGGGTGGGCATGTATGGGTCATATGTAAGTGCTGATGCCCTATTGCGGTATAAAAAAAGTAAACCTACCTCCCAGAGAAGTAACCTGCCCTCGGCAGTTCCAAGAAGCAAGACGTTTCCTGTGAGGGCTACACTTCGTATCCTCTCCTGAAAAGAGACGAGGGTTTCTTGGGTGCCACGTTGGCGCGAGTAGACATGGACATGGGCTTTTTGGTCCTGGGCGGCAAACACGTGGTTGGCGCTGACGGCGAGGCAGTTGGGACCAACAGAGCTCTTTTTGAAGGAGGCTTTGAGACGCCACGCGGGTGCGACGGTGTGGATGTAGATGCCAACGTCTTTGGGCACGGCAGTGTTGGCAGCGATGGGAGGGCCGCAGACGGCGGACACGAGCTCCTCGGTGAGCATTGGTAAGAGTTGTTTGGACTTGATGTGGTGATTGGAGCTGTTCTTGCTTCAAGGGCAACGGTATGCAGACGAGATGGTGGTGCAACGGCTCTTGGCTCGACAAGCAGAAAGGGACGAATTCAGGCGTGCCTAGCCTCAATTGGTCTTGGCTGACTGCGCTCGGATGTTGGAAATTGTGGACTAGGCGTCAATGAAGGGATGGGAAATGATGCGAAAAGTGTGGCGCGAATGGAAGGGAAAAGTAAAAAAAAATCTGATGTTCTGGTGATGGTGAACATAATTTTTTTTCTTGGGCGAGCCAGACGTGGAGACGATGGCCGGGCTGGAACTTGGAGGTGTGGGTAACAAGTTGAGATGGAGGTGCTGGGATGGACAAGGGACCTGCCACGCTGCTAAAAGAGGGACAAGAAATAGGTACTGTAGCGCTGTAATTTAGTTGTTTCAGGGGACCCTGATCAACTTATAGGAGCTGAAGGTGGTATTACCTACTTTTAGAGCGACTGCGCGCTGGCTTTGAACATGGACTCTTGGTCAGCATCTATAGCAGCTCTAGTACATTTCTTAGTTCAACTGGCAAATTAATGAGAGAAGAATTGACCCAGGTCTTGTGAAGGGTAAAGAAAAGAACGAACAAAGAGGGAAAGAAATCAGCCACTGTCAGGACAGCCTGGACAGGTATGTAGACTGCTTGACTGCTTCTACATACCTACCTAGGTACTACACGAGCCACACACCCACCTTGCAGGTTAGCGCATCTACCGTTGCAGTTACAGGGCAGCCTGCAGCCTCACCAGCAATGGGAGGTAGGTAAACACCAGATCCACTGCCCATGGTGAATCTCATGCATGTAACTCTCTCTCCAGCGTCCGTAAACTGCCACACAATAACCCTGCATTACTGCTCAGATCTAACGGTTTTGATGAGGCCGGGCTGCAAATTAGGCGAGAATAATGTGCATTGCTCTTCGTCCTCAATTGGCTATTTGAATGGTTTGCGCCCGTCACAACGTCAACGCCACGCCAAGCTCATCAACTACAACTTTATTTCAAGCCATGTTTTTTTTTCTTTTTTTCGTCTCTTTCTTTTCTTCTTTTGCTTTCGGTCCTTGCTCCTTCCACCAGAGTGACCAGACTAGGCGCCTTCAGCATGTCACTCTCTCTGCCAAGACCCTCTCTTGCCGCCTTACATAACTAATTACTGCATAGCTACCCTCTAGTTAGCGAGGCGCAGCCGAAATTGCTTTTTTACCAGTGTCTCCCTTGCATTTTCTCGACTGCACATCCTCGTCGAGACGACCTAAGTTACTTTGTGGGCATCTCGATGATACGGCTACCTTGCGCTCCCATCTCACGTACACGCAGAGCCTAAACCACCAAACACGAAAACTGCTCTTGCTGCAAGCGCATCTTATTCGCGTGCCGCCTTGCCATTGGCGTGCCTTGTTGTGGAAAATCGTGAATATGCCAGCTTCATCGCATGGCCAAAGCTTGCTGCAGGTTGCGATACCCTCGCCCTGCTCACCAGTGAATCAACAGACAGTTGGGGGCGCTGACATGATTATCCCCCACCACCAAGTCTCAGCCACCCAGCCAGAGACATAGCATTCTCTTTGCCCAGAAAATTCACACACGATTGGCAAGGATCACCGCCGAAAAAAATCGTCTCTTTGGCTCCAATCTCGAACCGACTCGTGTTTTTCATGTGGTACCACCAATGTAACGCAAGGGGGGGCCTCGTCCATCGGGAGCGGCCTCCCCCAGGATACTATCAAAATCTGTTTCTTCCATTCATCTGCAACCTTTTGAACCCTCGCTTCCTATCCAATTATCAATCGCAATCTACTTCGAAGCAGGAACAAAAGCCTCACTATCCTCCGCCTGCAACGCGTCAACTCAACAGTATTGTCCCGAGTGATCCGTTGCCTCTAGCCATTAACGGCTACATTGACCGACAACGCAACAGTGAGGGCGGGCTTGTCAATTACACGAAACTCCCGGAGGAGGGGGGAGCTTGCGCCACATGGCACCCGTCTTTCTAACTGTCAGCAGCGATTGCTCGCCAGTGCTTTCTTCAAGCCGTAGCAGCAAGCTTTGGCCTTTATCCAGACTCGCTGGCCGTCGGCTGTTTCCTCTTGATTGCGCAATGCTTGACCGGCCTGTCAATATGATAGCTTGTTTCTTGCCAAAGTCGGAGTCCCTTTGCGGCCAACTCGCTAGTTCCCTGCAAGTTGCTTTTTCTCCACGCCTAGCCTCGAGACTTGCTTCTTCTGAAAGTCTAACCACGACACAACCACACAACGACCATTCTGGAGACGTTTAAAAAAGAAGCAAAACAAAAAGAAATCAGATCTCCATTCTGTCGAGCGGATAGCTAGCATCCGTGAAAATCCCGCCCATTAGTGGCCTACTCTAACTGTAAAAGTCGTGTCTCTGCTCTCATCTTGATGAAAGATGTTTTGAACTCCCTTCCCACCCGCACTACCCTTGGTATTTGTACTACAAGAACCGCATCTTTTGAAACTTTTGGCCGTACCTGTCTCGCCTACTTGGCCCCCAAGTGCTCCGTGTGGCCCAGGCAAACAAAGTGTTGGCTGTCGTCCTCCCTTGTCTCGCCCGCAGGTTGCCCGCCCACCACGACGCCTCCGCTCTGGACCAGCTTTTTACCAAGACTCGCTCGCTCTCTGACACCAAGACTGACCCAAAAAGGGCCCTTTTTCTTTGTCCCTGATCTCGCCAATGCCACCGCCCGTGGCCTTCTCCCTTGCTCCTTCAATTTCGAGCCCTTTTATAGAGGCCCATCCCGAGCACGCGGCCACGGGCCTACGCTGGCAGCCCTCGTCGTTTCCCATGCTGGCTTTCGGACATGACACAGCCTCGGTGCCACTGGCTGGCTTGAATATTTTCAACCAACCTCTTCGACACCAAACGGCCTCGCCAACGACATCTGACTGCAGTGCAAGTAGCTCAGCCAAGACGTCAACTTGTACTTGCTCCAGCGGCTCGTCGCTGTCTCGGCGCAGGAGCGTGTCGAGCATGAAAGGTCTCATGCCACTTACACTGTCTGCCTCAGCCTCGAGTTACACAAGCTCGACTTTTCCTCAAGACAGCTTGGAGCAGAGAATCGACGACTACCTACCCGAACTGCTCGCCCGTGATTTAGAACTTGGCAGTGACATATTCGCTGCCAAAAGCATGACTGCCGGCGCGCCTTCACACTCGGTCACCGCCGAGTACATGGCGCGAGCCAAGGCGTCTGGGCGATTGACTAATCGACTCGAAATGGCCTGGGAGTATCAACCAGCATCCTCTCGGGTCCAAGTCTTGGGATCTATTGAAGAACGGGATTCAATTGCAACTTTTCTCGAGCGGCAGAGTCAGCAGCATTATCTCCATAACGAATATCCAGATCTATCCGACGTTGAAAGCTTCTCCAGTGAGGACAATTCATCTGGCATGCCCCCGCCATCGTTTCGATACCACCGAAACATGTCCATAGTTACAGAGGCTACGTCCTTGACCGATTCAGTATGGAAACCATCTCCGCAGCCTTCACCGCGGCCTCTAGAACCTTCTCGCTGCAACTGGATCGACGGCGACTCGGACGATGACTCTGAAATTGACCAAGAATCGGTCTTTGGGCAAGAAGTGCAGGAAAATCCTTCACCAAGGCCGCCTACGCCATTCAGAGTGGTGGACAATGAAAGCCCTCTACTCAATTGCGAAGAATCCGCTGCCGCGGCCCGCCGCCGATTTCTTCACAGAAAGTCACATTCACTTACTGAAGTCCCGACCAGTGAAGCATACATACGGGCAGTGAAATTGAGACATGCCGCAGAAGACTTACTGCCCACTAAGCCGGCTGACGGCACAAACACGATTACACAAGAGTTTCAGCGAGACACATTGCCGGGCCACTTGAACGCCGAGCAACCAGGCCGCGCCTCACCCGTCCCTCAATCAAAACCTCGAGTTGTTGAGCAAAAACATCGCCAAAGAAAATCGCGATCGACCGAAGAGGGCCTCAGAAGACGACCACGCACCGCTGCCGCTGCTGTTGCTTGCCCACCGGCACCTCAACTGGAATCACCTCCAATGAGCGAAAGTTGTGCTTCCGAGACAGAGTCTGAACAAGACAATGTGTATAGCACAAAACGACCAATTCGAGGGGGCCTCGAGACGGATTACTCTAGAACAACTCCTCCAGAATCGCCGCGTCGCAATTTTGTGACATTGGCGCACTCGGCGGCGCCGTATGTCCTCAACTTTGGAGGCGACGAGCTCGCAAGAGTAGTGCCGCTGCCGCCGGATGTGATTGAGACGCTGCGAGTCTCGGTCGCGTGCTTCCCCGAGACAATTCTTCTCTCGTCTAGCCTAACCATTGATACGATTCGATCGTACTCGAAGAAGATGAGACACCCCGAGACAGACTTTATGAGACTCTCATCTCCCGAAGAAACCGCCAAAAAGTCACTCTGGAGCAAGGTGAATCCCCTCAAGAGAGCAGCGTCGTCAAAGAATCTACGACACAACGCCATGCACTCGGCCAATGAAAGCCGCGCTGGCATCATCGGTGGCGCGGACGCGCAAAAGGCCTGGAGCGCCATCCAAAATGTCTTTGGCACATGCTCCGAGTACATTTGCGATGCCCTCTTTGCCCACATCATGGCATACAACTACGTGTCGGCGCTGCTTGCTCGAAGCGCCGCCACATCCACGTCAGCCTCGTCGAGCCTCGTCAGGCGCCACCCAAGCTGCCGCCGCGTGGGCGGTCCATCGGCGGCCGACCAGAAGCAGGACGACATTCCTAAAAAGGCTGCGTCCCTTCTCGGCCTGAGCAGCCACGGCGTTGAGCCTGCCGGTGCGGGAGCGCGCCAAACCCCCCGCCTCGCCCGACGCACCAGCAACATGACCATTACGGCGTCGTCGCAATCGCGCCCCTGGTCGCGCGACGAGTTACTGCCCTGCCAACTGGCGCCGAGTGCGGTACACGAAGCCCCCGTGCGCACCGTGCACGAGGGCTTGTACAAGTGCATTGTGCGACTCATCGCCACGGCCCGTCTCATGTCTGCGAGTGGGCGAACAGAGGCGCCCATCACCGAGGCCGACGCCACCGATGCGGACGCCCTGTTCTTGAGAAGTCTCTGCGAGATTGTGCGACTTGTCGAGGAGACGCCGTAAGCTCATGTAGAGACGAGTCTCTTCGTCAACGACTGAACAAAGTACATTCCCGGGCCACTGGCGAGCCACAAGTTCCTGTTGCTATTGATTTTTTCCTAATCTGGGCGGATACATAACATGTTACATATTTCCTTTTGTTCCGAGTTTTAGGATAGGAATACCCTCATGAGGAGCCGGTTTGTCTTTTCTTTTTATCAACGAAACTTGCGTAGCGTTATTGCTACGACTTTCCACATGTCTTGTATTTACTTTACGAGCGCCCTGCTCAGTATCTTTGTGTTTAATCAGCCAAGGAAGAGCCGGCATCTTCTTAGGAACTACAGCAGACCAAATATAATGCAACCGACTTGCTTTGCACACCTTTTAATTTGTCAATATGCTTTTAGTGTTTGGTTCGTCTCAATTCTCCAAGTGTCTGGCTGTGTTACAGACTGGGCGACCAACTGCCAGAATCGGCGGGACAAGGGTGCCTGCGTTTTTCACCGTGTAGAGCAAGTGGGTGTTTATTAGAGCATTTCATACTACCAAGTCTGAATAATGGTGGCGTGTCGGCGACAAGACGCAATGTCAGCGCCACCGTTTCGTGCTAGTCCTTACAAGTAGATGAGACCTTGTGCCACGGGCCATGACTCGGCCAACATGACCCAGATTGTTACACGGGATCTTGAAGCAGGGTTCTACCGTCACACGTCCTTCACATGGCGGCCTCTGTAATAGAGACTTCACCCGTCCTGAACGCCATCAATGGAGTTGCGGCGATGACGAGGCTGGGCATATGATGGGATCCAGGCACTCAAGGATTAGGTTTGGCGTCAAAGTTTGGTGGGTTAATTTACGACTTTTCATGGGACTTTTCATGTCACGAACCAAAAATATGAGTGAATATGAGGATTGAGGATTGGCTAATGCCACTCATGTAGGATTGTATTAAACCTGGGGTATCCTGTGCCTTCCTCCAATTAAAAAAAAAAAAAAAAAAAGATATGCCGGCTGTTGAAACGCCAAGATAAAAAAGGAAAATGGTATCTATGTTTGTGGTACATGTGTTTGCTGCCGCGATTCCGAGCGGCGTAAATTTACAGTTGAATGATGAATTTCCCAAGTCGTTGATTCGTGAATTTTCAAAGCGCCAAAGGACCAATCTTGTCGCCAAAGAGCTCCTCAAACCACGGCTTTTTCCCCCTTTGACAGATGCCATCAAAAGAAATGGGCTCAAACACGGCCTTCTTCTCCTCCTCGCCAGCAGCACCCCTAGCCGGCTCAAACACCGTGACGACTTTTTCCTGCGACTCCGACGCCGGGGGCACGTAGACAACCTCGACGCCGTCCGACGAGACATTGGCCACGCGGACAATGGGCCGGACGCCGCCAGAGCCCGTCTGCTGCGGGAGGATGAGGTGCGACGAGACGAGCCTGCGCAGGTGGCGGTGGAACCACATGCGCTCCCACCAGTTGTCGATGCGCCAGGCCTTGAGGCCGTCGACGTAGGCGTTGTGGTGGATGCCGACGGGCGTGGTGCCGAAGAAGAAGTCGGTGTAGAGCGGGACCTTGCCCCAGGCAATGTCGCGCAGCGGATCGCGGTACGTGATGGCGTCGCGGGCGGCGTTGGGCGTCGCATGGAGGAGTAGCTCGGGCGGCACGCCGCGGACGCGGACGCCGTCGACGACGCCGGCGCGCTCCGACGCGGCCTCGACCTGCTCGTGGTCGCTGAGCGCGACAAAGTCGCCGTCCTCCTCGGCAGAGCACGTCGGCGGGATCGTGCTAAACGCGTAGTCGAGACCGATGCCAAACTCGAAATTCTTGCCCTCGCGCAGCGCAGCGCGCGCAACGGGCACCACGTCCCTGTGCAGACCGCCGTCGTCGCCGGACAACGGAGCCCCGGCGGTGTCGCCGTCCCAGGTCGCGGCGAGGTGGCGCACCCACTCGCGCCACAGCTCCTGCTCGCCAATGACCTCGCCGAGCAGGGCCTGGTCGCTCCAGAGCTGCCGTCCGGTGCGCTCCGCCTCGGCAATTTTCTCCTTGCTGCGGGCGAGGGCAGCGCGCAGCGCGCCCATGGTGCCCATAATCATGCCGCTGTTGACGCAGCGCGGACGCACCTTTTTGTACTTTCGCGCGGGGTCAAACAGGGGGCCCGATACCTTGTCAGTGCCCGGGCCGTACATGAATTTCGGCATGGGCGACTGCGGCCAGTGTTCGTAGTGTGGATGCGAGCCCGACTCGGGGCCCGGATGGCAGTCCTTGGCGGCCGTGACGACAATGTTTTGTTTGGGGGGCGGTATGGGAAAGTCGTCGTCGTCGTCGTCGTCGCCGCGACCGCGCCACGTTTCTCGCCATTGGTCGCGTATGCGCCTGTCGGCGTCCTTGTTGATCTGGTGGTAGCGCTGGATGAGCACCGACGGGGGCAGCTGGAACCAAACGTCGTACGAGTCGACCAGGACAGCGAGGTCGTCGTCGTGGGCGATATCGTTGGGATCGGCGAGCAGGGCCTCGATGGCGGCGTGCAGGCTCTCGAGCTTGGCAATGTGGCTGCCGGCGAGGTGCCACTCGGGCCGGTTGAACTCGCCCTCCCAGTTGAGCAGTATGGGCAGCGGGTAGCCGAGGGCGACCGAGGACATGACGGACTTGCAGAGGCTCAGGTTCGGGGCGTCGGCGGCCATGAAGACGCGGAAGCGACGCGTGCCGCCGACGTTGCGGGATTCTTGCGGCGGAGGGAGGGAGAGGTTCTGGAGCTGAGCGTGGGTGACGGTGCCGTCCCAGGACGACTGACGCAGAGCGCCTGCAAGTGACGAGCTCTTGGTGGCCTGAGATGCGTATAAGTATGATGAACGGGGGGGGGGGGGGGGGGAAGGGTTCTTTGGGGTTAGTTAGTGAACGTACCATGAAGCCAGTGGCCATAATGGTCACGGCAACGACGAGCACAGACAGGCGCTTGACATTGCGAAGGCGCTTCTTTTGCTTTCGCGAAGCAGGCGCCAGAGCGGGCTCGTCAATTGGGAGCTTGAGGCGGCCACCACCACGGCAAAAGTGCTTAAACATGGGTTTGTTGAAGGGGGCCGTGAATTACACGGCGGTGCAAAAAGTGTTGTAGTTGTAGACCGTTATAAAGGGCAGTTTGTGAAGCTGGAAGAAAAGAAGTAGAGGTCTGAGAAATGAGAAGAAGAATTTAAAGTTGATGAGAGAAGCAGATGAAAATAATAGAGAATGAGTTTGAGTTACCAACAGGTGGCCACTGATCGGGGGAGAGAGGGAAGCACGCAGACGAGATCGACTGGAGTGGGTGGTGGTGGGTTGCAGTGGAACATGGGGGGGGTTGTGAAGGGGTGGTGGGTGGAAAGGGAGAGAGATACATGAACAAGGGGTTCTACGGGTAAATGCAAACAGAAAAGTGATAAAAACAGTATTAGCAGTATCCGTAATCCGTAATTCGTAACCCGTGCTCCGTAATCCGTACAGTAAAAACTGACACAACGGAGCGGTAGGCTGCCGCAACACTGAGACGACGGCACTTTCTGCGCACCCCACGGCATTTTTTTAGGCTTCACGCCACCAAAAGAAAACAGGCAAGGGCAGTTGGGCTATTTGCATTTCGAATTAGCCTTGGGCCGGGCTAGGACGGAATTGGGGTCGCTTGGGTTAATACCAGTGACCACTATGTATGTACAAAGTATGTCTTGGAGGCCCTCTAGGATGCGTGCGTGCGTCAGTTTGCGGCGGCAGCCAATGGATTGAGGACGTGGGCTTCTTGAGCCGCAGGCATACGCCAGACGGATATTACTGGTAAGTTTTACTCATTGGGTGGGATTTATCACCTGGTTCCGTGCGTGGTGTGGGTGGCTTGCTTTGGTTCTTGGTTATCTCTTGGTGGCGCACCCTTTGTTACTTTTTTATTCCTTGGCCGCCATGTACCGTGTCTCTTGTTGCATGTTACTATTTTCCCCAGGAAAAACTGACTCGCTTTAAAATACCGGCGGAGAATTGATATCAATATGCGTTTCCTTTCAATCGATTCTTTGACAATCATCATATTTGCCCTATTCACCCGAAACAAGGGCTTGTGCTCTTGCGCAACAATCAAAACCCCTCAGAAGAACCCTGGTCATCTTTTGCTGCATCATAACTGGCCCAGGCTGTGGCCGCGCAGAGCGGGCTGCGCCGGGTTACCCTTTGTAGCAATGGACGGCATTGTTTTCTGTCATAACCCGTCAAGTTTGTTGAGGATCACATGCAAAAAAGAAGACAGCTGCGCGCATTCTTTTACACAATAGTTTGCCCCAATGAATTTTTCCATTCATTTCTTTCTGCACCCAGAGTTGAAATTAAATGACCAAAAACTAGACCAACAAGAGGAAACTTGTAGAAATGATAAACCAAAACAAGACCAGGGACGATTGAAAAGGTGGGAGGGTACGGAAATAGTTTACATAGTGATAGGCCTAGTACGCAGCCAAAATCTGAGCACCATGCAGGCAGCACACCACCAGCAACATCTTGGCTGCATAGACTAACGTTGAGCAGGTTGTGTGCCATTTTGTCCCCTTTTTTTCTTCATGTTTATGCTATCTCGCCGCAAGGACATGGCCAAGATGACCTGCCTCGAGGCTCAACGCTTACACGTGCACCAGAGGGGCTCTCTCAGAGGCCGCCCCCCAGCTAGCCTTTTTAAGCGGGTGGCCGGACTGGGGCTAGCGAGGGGGGCTCCTTTGCTGTTTGCCCAAAGTCCATGAACCCTGCAAATGTTGTCCGTCGCCCACTGCCACTATGACAATGGCATGGGAAATGTGGATACATCTTTTTACCATCTGTGCGGCTTTTTTTGCCCTTCTTTCCATCAATCATCAATGATTAATCATGCAATGGCAAACGTACTGGACGGTCGTCCGGAGTACTATGGGGCCGTTATTTATGGGGCTCCATCGGGGGTTATGGGGGCCCATTTGAAGAAGATGCCGTGCTGGAGCTCCGGGATGTAGCTTACCCGAGGTGAAGACATGCTGGAGCTGTGCAAATTGTAAAATGCCGTGGAATTGTTGAACTAAAGGTTTATCCTTCAAAGTTTCCAGGGGGCTTTTTTGTTTTTCCCTTTTCTTTGCATATGAATGACGTGGGATTGGCAATTGCACTTACAATTGACATGACACACGCATTGCAACTACAACGATTATCCGTAGAGTACGATACGCTTGAGCTACGGCAATGACACTCCTTCTACGGCCAGATCAAGCAATTCAGCGAGCATAGAAAAGTGTAATAGCCGTAATTAAAAAAAAAAAAAAATCAAACCCGCAAAAACGCTTCCGTCTCGTGCCCAACTTTCTTTTTCCCAACCTTTTTGGCCGGTCCGGCTTCAGACAGCCAAGTACCTTCCTTACACAGTAATACACCTGTGACCTCAAGTGCCCGCTGCCCGCTAAACGACGCACCCCTGCCAGCTAGCGCCCCCCCCCCCAATGCAAGCCCTCCAAAAATGACCCCACCAGCCTACCTACCTTGCATAGATTGGCCCATCCCGTGGGGCCCAATGCCGCCTGGCTATCAGAGCTTCAACAATCAAATGAACGGGCTCCGCCCCCGTTTTCTCCAAAGCTCGTGGGCACGTTTGTCTACGGATTACTTTGTACATCTATGCGCTACCAAGCAATGGGCACCTGGCGCCACGTTCTCTTTCTTGCGGTCTTTTCTTTTTTCATATCTCGTGTATATCCCTTTTGTGTTCTCACGTAAATCTATGCATCTCCCCCATGTACAGCTGTGAACCGTTTGCTGCCTTTGTCTCCTAGTCAGTGTTGGCTACCTTACACATCGAGAGCTGTTCACTCCAACAAACCACCAAAGAGCAAACAACAACACGTCGACGCCCTGCTCTCCGACTCAATCGACGCCATGTACGGCTCTCAGAGCCATGAGCGGCGTCAAGCCATGAAAGCTCTCCGCAACCAGAGCATCAAGATCATCACCGGCTACACCATCCTCGGTTCGTTTCCACCCTCCTCCCTCTCCCCATCTAACAACAAACATCCCTCAACGATCCGCGCAGCATCCCTCTAACCAAAACCAATCTTTTTTTTCCCAGGCTTCTGCAACGTCATCCTCTCCAACATCATCTTCTCCTCCAGCTACCTCATCATCCCCTACTCCCGCCCCATTGTCCTGCTCATCCAGCTCCTACCCGCCCTCTTCGCCAAAATACTCGCCCCGCACGCGCTTCTGCCCTACCTTCCCTGGAAGCTGCGTCCTTTTCTCTTTGCCGGCTGCTGGTCGCTCGCCGTCTTCGTCGCCTCCGTCACGCCCGCCAACGTGCCCGCCGTCTGGCGCGTCCTCGTCGTCCTGCTCGCCGCCGCCACCGCCGCCGTCACCGACGTCTCGTCCCTCGGCCACCTGCGCCACTTTGGCCGCGCCGGGCTCGCCGGCTGGGGCATCGGCACCGGCGCCGCGTCTCTCCTCTGGGCCGTTGCGCCCTACGTCGTGACCGTCTCTGCGCACGTGGTCCTGCGCACCGCGCTCGACTACGCCCACTACTTTGTCGGCGCGGGGCTCGTCGCCCACTCCATGGTCCTGCGTCGGCCGCCCGTCTTTACCTGCACGACCGTCGACAGCATCAAGTATGACGCCCGCGCCGCCGAGGAAGGAAGCAGCGAGTTTGTCGTTCAGGAGCCGCCGTCACAGCACGACGGCGACGACGGGCCTACTACGACGTGGGCCGGCCGCTTCGAGCACAATCTGCGACTCGTCGACCCGCTCGCCAAGCCGTACATTCGCACCCTCTGCTTCGCCTTTACACTGCAGGCGCTCGTCGCCCCGGGCATCTCGCGCGCCTACGGCCGCTCCGCCGTCTTTGGCACCTTTGAGACCTTTTCCGCCGTCTACAACCTCGCCTTTCAGGCCGGCAACCTCGTCTCGCGCTCCACCATTCTACTCGTCCGCATTCGCCACCTCGCACGCCTCACCTCGCTGCTCGCTGCCGTTGTCGCCGCGCTCCTGCTCATCGGCGTCGCCGCCTTTGTCGTCTCGCCGTATCTAGTGCTGCCCGCGCTCTTTGCCGCCGGGCTCCTCGGCGGCGCCGTCTACGCAAACATTTTCGCTTCGGCCCTCGAGCAGATGGCGACGGACAAGCCGGCCGATGCGGAATTTGGCCTCGGTGTCATTAGCACTGGCGAGACGGTAGGCATTCTGTGTGGCTCGCTGCTCGCGGCTCTGACAGAGCAGAGTCTCTGCAGCGTGGACGCGGGAAATGGCACCCGGTGGTGCTACACCACATCTTGAGCATATCTCTTTTTTTCTCATCATTTCACTGCGCTTTCAACAATGTGACATGACGCACGATACCCCAGTTTCTTGTTTTGTATATTTATTTTGGCATGTTATACAGGATATACCCCTTGGCAGGTGGCAAGCAGCAGCTACTAGTTTCAACATTTAATCATGATAATCACTCCAATCTCAAGCATTATGGCAGCTCGTATCGCATTTGAAATAAGATGTTTAAGATGGTTTATAAAGCAATGCTTGGCCCAATACTTGACTACATCACAGACTGCGCGCACGTTTCTTGTCCAGCGTCTCGTGAGCCTCGTCACGGGGTGTCTTTGCGACAGCTACTACTTCAAATAACCCCCCATAAGCAATCTTCCTTCTGAGCTCGCAGCTATGTTTCTTCGCTAATAGTAGTCACATTTATCTTCGTCGGCATACATATCGTCAGACCTCTAGTAATCGTCATCATAGTCATCGCCGCCATACGTCTCTTCATATGCCTCCTCGTACTCCTCTCGTGCCTCTTCCAGCTCCTCTAGATCACTACTGCTCGCCGACGAGCTAGCCGCGTCGCGTAGTGCCTCTTCGTACCGCGCTCTAGCTTCTTCCACCTCTTCGCGGTCGCTCGACGACACCGAGTCGCCGTCAATATCGTGGGCGGGCAGTACTGCGGGTATGGGTGCCGCCCATCGGTCTTCGTCCCTGTAGACTCGTTCCTCTACGTCCTCCTTGGCGTGGTCGGCCCTGTCCTCGACGCGATTCTCGATACCATCCAGCCGATCTTCGATTTTATCGAATTTGTCCTCGACTGCGTCCTCGGCCTTGCCAAAGAGATAGGAGCCAGCCGCACCGGCGGCGAGGCCCGCGACAGCACCCATGGCCATACCGCCCGCCATGCCCATGCCGCCTCCGCTGCTCTTAGTCGTACCAGAAGGCGGGCCCGGTGGTGGACTGTAAGCGTAGTGTCCCGGAGGCGGACCAGACGGTGGGTAGGCGTCACGAGTATCACCACCTATAGAGGACGGCGCATAGTAGCCGGGTGCTTCCCACTGGGTCTCTCGGCTGGTTTCGTTGACGTAATACCAGCGCTGCTGGTGGTGGTCGTAAAAGGGACGCCATTCGCGCGGGATCGGAGGCTTGTCTTGGGGAGGCTGGTATGGAGGTGCAGGCGGGGGCGAGCCGTACTGGTCCTGTGGAGGGGGAGAGCTGTATTGCGAAGGAGGCGGCTGCTGCTGCTGACCTTGGTATCCGTAGCCTTGCTGCTCTGAGGATGTGGTCAGTAGACGTGTTAACCCCGTGTGGAGGGGTCTACCAACGAGGGGGATATTGGCCGTTGTTGGGACCTAGGCCTAGGTTCCCAAAATTTTGGGAAAGATTATCCTGATACGTAGCCATGGCGATGTATCAACGCCGATGCCGCAAGAAGTCTAATGCGGGGTCGATGCTGGCGAGAGTGACAGGTGTTGTGTTTGGTGGTGTACTCAGTCAGAGAAAACGCCAAGACCAGCTTCTTTAAGCATACAGTCAATGGCCCAGTTTTGCCTACAACGGGCCGCTCGGGATGCGGAAACGCAGAGCGCGCCATTTTTTCAGGGTCTTGTTTGATGGGTGACTGGAGTCTGCCTTGTTGGCGGTCCATGGATGGCCAACGCCAGGCGCGCAGCAGCTGCTACAGTGGGTCTAGTACGGCTGATCCCGCTGTAGTTTCCTGCTCGCAGCACGTCCCTGACAATACAGTGGAACTGTATATTCGTATTATTAGCGGATAATCTAACACTTTCACCTTTGAGAAGAACAAGAGTCGACATGAAGATCCTCACGGATCGATGGTATTTCGTCAGATTGCAGGGAGAGAAAGTCGCCGGACAAACGGTCGATCCTGCCTACCTGCATGAGTTGCTTGGTGCGGGGTATGCAGGCGCCAATTTTCCCGGAACCCTCCTTCACTGCCACACTGCCTTTGACTGCCAACTACAGCACACAGCGACCGTTGATCCCTTGGAAATTGCTATGATTCTGCCTGTTGAGGGCTAGAAAGCAAAGCAATGTGAAACAAGACGACGCCATGACTCTCAGCTGGCTCCGTATAGATGGCGCATACGCGGAACAAGTTTGGGCCAATCATTCATGCAAATGCCAGTGATGCCCAACTGAGCCATGACGGCCAGAAGTCGTCGAAGATGCCATCTACACATAAATGATTGATTGACGTTTTATCGAGTCTCACTCTCGAAGCAAAGTAAAGAGTTTCGTTTTCTGAAGCTTCGTGAGCTAAGCCTCAGCTCGGATATACATCAAGCTGGTTCTGCAATCATGAAGTTGTTCGTCATCTTGTGCTGCCTGTTAGGCAAGGCCGCCGCTGACAGCGGCAACGACTTTGTAAATAATTTGTTTACTGATCTTGCCCCATGAGTACTTTCCGTTACCATTTCTAGGACTGTGACTAGGACTGTGACTTATGCATGAATACTTAGGCTTCTCGCTCTCTTTGGCGAACGTGTCACCCAGCAATTCATGAGCCAATCTACCGGTTGGGCCGACCACATCTTGTTATCCATGGCACCACTTGGAATTATCACGGCAATCGTCGGCGCGATAAGGGTCGGCGGCCCGCCTTGGCTCAAAGCAGTCATTGGTAGGGCGCGAGAAAACTTTGCAGTCGTGGAATCAGAGCTTCTATCATCCACGTCGAATGAAGTTTGCGAGGTCTGGAACGGACGTGAGATTGTGAGAATCATGGGAAAGCCACCGATCACGGAATTCATTTGTCTCGTGAGAAAAAATGATCCGAATCTGAGCATGAACTCGGGAAGGCGGATGAACGTCAATTTTATGACAATGGACGATGCAATCGAACAGGGGCTCATCAAGAGGGATTGCAAAAATAGCGAGCTCAGCGACATGCAAAAGAAACCTTCGCTTGAACCAAAGGCTACGAGTCTCGGAAAATTATGGCGCCTTTTGTTCTCAAAAAGGGAAAATGGTGCCATAGACGAGGAAGCAGCACCACATGACAGCTCAGCTATTGGTCGAGGCCCCGTCATTCGCGGCAGTGATGACAGGATTGGAAACGATACGAGCGCAAATTTGCCTGACGGGCCATCGACTGCTCCAATTGGCAATACCAGTCCTGCTACCGGAGTGCGAGCGGAAGAACCGGACGCATTCGAGCCTTCCCACAGAAGTCCCCCTGCGCTGAGCGTCGAGGAAAGGTCCTCGCCTAACACTCACAAGGATGATATTGAGAGAAGTGAGAGCAGTGAATGCAGTGAAGACTCTTATGAAACGTACACAAGTAGCGAAGAAGACAACGAATGGAGCTTGATGGCTGCCATACAAAGTGAGCAGGAGGACGCTTTTCGAAAGAGGAGGGAGGTTATCAGGCCCTCTCTGTCTCTCGGCCTCGGTTGGCCTGGAACTAACTCATCCACGTCAAGTGAAATTCCGATTCTGATGCTTCGGTGTCAATCACTGGAAGTAGCCATGAGGGCACAGCTGCGGTTGGAGAAACGCGCCATGGCGCGGAAAGTGGGACAATAACGCAGAAGACAATGAGTGAAGGGCCTTCAGCTCGTGACGAAAGTCTGAGTTCGTACGAATCTTCGGAGCCGGCGTCCCCGCCCGTGGCAGCCTCAAAAGACGAGGTATCCGATATCGTTGTCATCCGAAATAGCCACCATACCACACCAAATATTAGCATGAACTGCCACAAGTCTTTCCGTCGAGGCTCTCTGCGACTCGCAGCCGGCTTTGCAACATTATTGCAAATTATTATGATCATATACTCCAGCGGTACAGTGTATTATTGAAAAATGAAATCGGACGGCAAGCCTGTGAGAGTCTATGGGTTTCCCTTTGCTGCTGGCGGTTCGATTACGCTCGTGGCCGGCATGATGGTTTGCGCTCATGTCGTGGAAAGCTATACTAAAGAAACTCGGTATACAGTCCTAAACAATCGCGTGGCGCGGATGATTTGGTTACAGCAAAGGCAAAAAGTTGGAGAGCAAGTCTTTGACTCGTGCGCGCTCTACCCTCCTGACGCGCAAGAAATCATCATTACATCGTGTCAAGAACAAAGAAGCCAGCCCTTATTGCTCTGGCTTGAAAAACTCATTCCCAAGCTCTTCAAAACGGCCAGGGAAAATGCGCCGGATCTTGCAAAAGACGCTGCCCCTGAGGAGAAACAGAGTGATTCCGCCTCTGAGCAAAAAAATGCAAAGAAGCTTGCGAGCTTGACGGTATTGGAAGCAAAGACCTTTTCAGGAGTCACACTAGCACTACTTGGATTCTTCCTCCAATTTACCGGGCTTAGAGCGCTGCACTGGTCTGTTGCTCTGACGCAATTAGGCGCGGTCGGTATTTTGACCATGCTGAGAGTTTGGGTCCGACGTGGATTCTCAAAGCCGCCTGTTCACTATAACCTCGTTCCAGGACATGAGCTAGACTGGCTTGCAGTGGCGCTTCAGCATAGTGACACACTTCCATGGCGTAAAGACAAGACAGAGCTGCATCGGGAGAAGGAAGGGCTGGCTTGGGGTGTTGCTACTGTTAGTGATTTGCAACACATGCATGGGTCAACTTTGAGCACATGTTTAGAATGGGAAGCTGAAGGCTCGTTACAGCGCGAAATTGACGACAAATTGGATGCCATTCTACCACTGAGGAGAGATTTGGCAGAAGCCAGCGACTGGAACGGCCCGCTATCGTCGCTTGCTATAAAGCTGGCCGAATCTATGGATGCCGTCATGGATCTCTGTTTCTCTAGCTCAAGTTTCTGCAATGACGCCCAATGGGACATACTTCTCAGTCCCCAGAAGCATCGCGGCGCAAGATATGCGCGATTCCATATTCGCAGAGAGAATGGTCGATGGCAGAATCAGTCTGACGAAATCGACGCCGCACTCTCGCTGTGGATCTTTTCCGTAATGCCGTATCAATGGTCTACACGACAGAAGGACATAGACTCAGGGGCCAGTCAAGTGACGGATTCGGGTGATTCCTGGCTCAGAAAAAAAGGACCTTTACGAAAACGGGGTTTACAAATAATTGGACGCGCCACAGAGCCACTCATCAAAGACATTGAATGGTGGATACCAGCATCGACAACGCAGCTTCTCGAAGTGCGCTCCTTCTCTACGGCTGCCGAAAAGAAGATTCAAGAGAGAGTCTGTGAGTCAGGTAGCAGGGATGTGCGTATCGAACAAGTCAGTTACATGCAGTATTGCATCACTGGTCGCAGCTCGACCAAGCCCGGCTGCTTTTCATTGTCAGAGAACGTGGATTGTCAAAGGCAGATGGAATCTTCCAAGGACCTGAGACAGGGTTCTACCTCAACTCAGGAGAAATTGCATGAAACAATGCCTCCGAGAAAATTACATCGAATAAGTGACATCATCAAGTGCGAAGCAAAGGGACGAAGGCGATTCAAGCAGCTCTTTCAGAGCGCCATCAACAAGCAGAGTGGCAAACTTACTCTACCGTCTCCGGAGCCTGAGCTTGAGCGCTTTCTTGCTTTAGATGTCACCGATTCTTTGGATAGAATGTACGCCAGGGAGCTTCTTACATCTTTTCTATGGGCAGTCGCTGAAAGAATCGAAGATGGTATCCCCGGAGAAGTCACAGTTCATCGTGGCGGTGCTTGGAGTGAACAGGTTGGGGAAGGACTCGATTCCAAAGCCGGAGACCTGGATTTTGATATCGAAGTCCGGCACTCGGGTTTAACGAAACTGATGGAGGAAATTCATGCAGGCGGCTTTGCTTCCCTGGAACAAGTATATTGCCTTACGATATCGCCGCTAAGCTGCTTGAGAAAGCTTCCTGATGTGGTGCCGGTGGTACAGCATATGGAGGCCGTAGCTAGGACGCTGTCAAACAGGCTAGCGTATTCCGATGATGAGACGAACTTATATTTGTGGCTTGTATACTCTTGCAGCGTGGCCACGACTACTCCGACTGGCTCCGCGAGCGTGCGAGCCGTTGCGACTGCCATTGAGCACCACAGAAGATTAACAGACGACATGCGTGCTATGATAATCCAAGGAATTGCTTGTCAGAACTATGAGCCACCGAAAAAACTGAAACAGGCCGCTAGGAGTATGGATTTTCCTGACATGTCCGCAAAATATGAAACACTTGTCTATGCTCGCCTTCGAATAGAAGAGATGTTGAGGTCGGCCCCTGCTGAAGTTCTTGCTCTTGCGGAAGCTATCAAAGAATGGCACAGAATGAAGTGGTGCTTAGGAGAGAAGAACAAAAAGCTTCAAAAGAGTCAGTATTTGGAGAACAAATATCGCCCACATGGCATATACTGGAAGGCCGATATAAAGGCAATCAAAGACCGCTCGGGGACTGATCCAGTCAGATGGGCTACTTCGCGCAGTTCCGCTAGCTGTGACAAATCGACGTTAACAGACATGTTTGATTGGAATGTACTCCATCACATTGCGAGCGGAAGGCAACTGCGATTCAAGCGCATGTATGAACGCGACGAGTTGGGGCAACTCGCCGGAGTTGAGGACCTCAACGGCTGGACACCATTACATTATGCCTGTTCCCGTGGACATCAGAACTTGGCGGAAGGGTTGATGAAGTTGAGAAGCGACGTCGATCACGCTGGACGAGATGGCAGGACGCCCTTGCATTGTGCAGTGCAGAATAATCGACTGACAGTTGCGAAGCAACTAATCGAATATGGCGCTGCTCTCGATAGACAAGACAAAACAGGCAACAGCCCAATATTCTGGGCAGCCTACAAAGGCTACAACAAGATGTTTCGGTTCCTGTTTCCGTAAGCAAACATTCAGCGGCTGTGCAACGGCGGGCGGACCTTGCTTCATGCTGCAGTCATTGGGGGTTCTCGCGTCATCGTCAGAATGATTAGCGAAGATGGCCGCGCCTTGATAAACATGACAGCCGTTGATGAGGCTTCCATGACGGCTTTGGAGTATGCAGTGGCTAATGAAGATGTCAAGATGGTGAGATACTTGTCAATAATTCTAGGGCCGATGATAAGGGGTAGCCGCGCTATGCACAAAGTCATCATGGCCACCATTAAATGCGACAGAACGATTCAGATTGACAGAGAGTCTGGGAGCGACAGATTGGAGAGCAAAAGAGTGGCAATTCTACGGGTATTGCTTTCGAAACACGAAGTAGGGTCGCCGCAGCTTGTTGACTTGATGATTAAAGCAATTCGACGAGATAACGAAGAGGCTGTGCTTTTGCTTATCCGCGACTTCAAATGCCATGTTGACACCCAATCTAGCAATGGCGAATATCCCATTCATATTGCTGTTGAACAGCACAGTCTTAAATTCCTCAAAATACTGGCTGAGGATGGTAAAGCCAGTCTAGGTAAGAAGGATGAGAATGGCAAAACAGTATTCGAATATGCTGTTGCATTAGACCTCGAGGACATAGTGGGCTATCTTTGTCGTATCGAAGCAGAGGTGCCGCCGGACAGTCTGAGACTGGCCCTGTTCCATCGAAACTACGATATTGCACAGCAGTTACTTGAACTCGGAGTCGAGATTGATGATGAATGCTTTAAGGCGATAAAAAATGGCGGGACAGAGGCAACTGTCGCAAAGCTGACCAAAGTTCTCAAAAATTTCCAGGAGCGAAATAATGGGGCGGACGACAAGAGTGGTCGAAAGCGGCGTGCCTTGTAAAGATTCGGGAAGTCTTGACAGAAAAGAAGCAGGATCTGATTAAGACGTCTATTCTTGTTGTTAGTTCTTGTGAGGTACAGTAGATGGCACTTTGCGAATGGCTGAGCGTAGGCTGCATGAGACTGTCATCGGCTTCCTTTTACCTGCGCGGCATCGGTTCGACCCGACCCTGTCGATTCCCATAGAAGTATTGTGTTTGTGTTGAAGGTTATTTGGCTCCAGCGCTGCATTTGGTGTGCTGACCACATGGCTGGCAGTACTGCGTGGAGGTGAATTTCGAGTGGGGAAGTACAAGTCAGTAAAGGTGGTCTGGTGGTAGAGACACTGCGGTTCGTGCAACACTTTGTCCGGGAAAAGGAGTGGTCGAGCTCTTGCTTGACAGTGCGCCTCCTGTGCAGCATGTCGTTGGATTGCGGCTCGCATGACGAGTGTAGCCTGACGGGCAATTCCCCGGCGCCAACAACTCGTCACACAGCATGCTGACTAGGTCCCTACTTGATGGATGGCCGAGGCTGGTTTCATCCCGCCAAAGTCATGAATCACCAGGGCACATCGCGTCATATTGCCGGGAACATGTTCAGAACAGACGGAATCAAAGCCAGGGCCGAAAACCATCTCGAAATTCGCCTGGTTTCGAATGACGGCCCGTGCCGCTCACCAGCAAGAAACATCAAGTGAAAGAAAGAAAAAAGACCATAGACATTGCCAAGCTAAACCATTCACAGAGGCTCTGCTCCGCCACAATGCTCGCCCCGCTATGATGTTTGTTGCCCCTCAGTCAGCCGTGACCCGGTCACCTTGCAGTTAGCGATGATCATCGCGCCTCTTATTTTTTAACCTTTACGTATCCTTTTCCCTCGACGCATCGACATCGGCCGCTCGCCGTCCCTGACCGGAATTTCGTTTCTCATATCCGAATCGAGCGACTTCACCTACAAACGTCGATTGCGACTCGGCCAACACCGTACAGACACCGTTTCCCGTCAACGACCCCGCGCTCCTCGGTCGGCAAACTCGTGCAAAAGCCACGTACGAATCCTCATCAACCACCCTCACCACCATGTCGGGATACCCAGGCCAAGGCGGCTACGGCGCCCAGCAGCACAACGGAGGCGCTTCGGGCTGGGGATATGGAGGTAGTCCTGCCCCAGGATACGGCCACAATGGTCCGCCTCAGTACGGCGGCTACGGTGGCCCTCCCCAACAAGGATACGGCGGCCCCCCTCCTCAGGGATATGGCGGTCCTCCTCCCCAGGGATACCATGGTGGCCCTCCTCCTCAGGGCTATGGACCGCCGCAGGGCTATCACGGAGGTCCTCCCCCTCCTCCTCAGTACAGTCGCCCCCCGCCGCAGAACCAGTATCCTCCTCCGAACCGACCGCCACCTCCGGGCCACGACGCTTACGGCTATCCCATGCAAGGCATGGGCGCCGGCCAGCGGACGGGACCTCCCCCGCCCACGGGTGCGCAGGCGTTTGGTCATGGCGCGCCGCAGGGCTACACTTTCCAGTACTCCAACTGCAGTGGTCGACGCAAGGCGCTGCTCATCGGCATAAACTACTTTGGCCAAAAGGGCGAGCTTCGCGGCTGCATCAACGACACGAAAAATGTGTCGCGATTCCTCAACGAGCGCTACGGCTATAAATGGGAGGACATGGTCATCCTGACGGATGATCAGCAGGACCCGCGCAAGATTCCCACAAAGCAAAACATGCAGCAAGCCATGGACTGGCTAGTCCGCGATGCGCAACCCAATGATGCTCTCTTTTTCCACTACTCCGGTACGTTTTGGACAACTCACTGCCGTGCAATTTTTTTTTTTTTCGCAGCCACGCTAACTGCTAGACTAGGACACGGCGGACAGACCGAAGACTTGGACGGCGACGAAGACGACGGCTTCGACGAAGTCATCTACCCCGTGGACTTCCAGCGCGCTGGCCACATTGTCGATGACGAGATTCATTACAGAGTTGTTCGCCCACTCAAGCCTGGTGTGCGCCTCACGGCCATTTTTGACTCGTGCCACTCCGCCACTGCCATGGATCTGCCCTATGTCTACTCCACCAAGGGTGTCCTCAAGGAGCCCAACCTGGCCAAGGAAGCTGGACAGGGACTGCTGAGCGCCATTGGCTCGTATGCGCGCGGTGACTTGGCTGGCGTGGCCTCGACCGTCTTTGGCTTTGCAAAGAGTGCGTTCAAGGGCGACGATGCGTACGAAAAGACGAAGCAGACCAGGACGTCGCCCGCCGACGTTGTCATGTGGTCTGGCAGCCGAGACGACCAGACATCGTACGTTGACACAATCCTTTTGAAGAAAAAAAAAAAGAACGTCTCTACTAACAATGTTGTAGTGCCGACGCCACCATTGATTCGCAGGCTACCGGCGCCATGTCGTGGGCTTTCATCACGGCGATTAAGCAGAACCCGAACCAGAGTTATGTGCAGCTCCTCAACAGCATCCGTGACGTGCTGGCGTCCAAGTATACCCAGAAGCCGCAGCTTTCGTGCTCTCACCCTCTTGGTAAGTTGAACATTACAATGCGAGCGTTTACGTAAAGGATGCTAACCAGGAATAGATACGAATCTTCTTTTCGTCATGTAATGGTCAATCTCCACAGGTGCCGCCTGGGTTATTATTCTCTTTGTTTTGGTTTATGCGTTTATGAATAGGCCTGGAAGGCAAAATGAATTGATTGCTATATTCTTCTTATACCTGTCTGGTACATGACTGTATGCGACGTTGAAATGTGTACAAGTACGAGTTACTCACAACGCGGCATAGCAGCAAGGGCACTTCTATATTTATGCACGACAGACAGCAACAAGAGCAGAGTCTGCATTCATGTACCCCAACTTTCATTTGGAGCAAAAAACGTGGCAATCCTAAGCACGTTAGCAACTTGCGATTTAGATCAGACAAAGTGGCCAACTCACCCCATGACGACAAAGCAGGCGCACAATATCCCACCCTTGAGACCCGTCGCCCTTCGCCTGTCCCCGCCCCGGCCAGCGCCCAGCACCAGCAGGTCGACCAAAGACACGGCCCCCAGCAGCATGGCCATCTCAAAGACGTCGAGCGCCAGCACGACGGGCCTCTCCAGCGCCCAACCCGCTAGCACCGTCAGCGGCGCCATGCATATCGCGACCTGGATTGCTGACCCGGCCGACACGGCCACTGCCAGGTCGAGGTTGTCGCGTGCCGCGACGGCCGTCACCGTCAGGTAGCTTGACAAGTTGCCGGCGAGAGGCAGCAGCACGAGCCCTATGGCGGCCTCCGACAGGCCTCGTCGGCGTGTCACGGCGTCGAGCGTGCCAGCGAGCAGCCGCGCCGAGATGGCCAGCAGGATGGACGCGACGACGAGGATGGTGGTGCATGCAAAGACGGTGCCGAGCCGGCAACGGCCCCCGTCTGTGTGCCCCTCAGCGCTCTGGTCGTTGCTGAGGATCCGTGCAAGGCCGGCGCGCGCAAATGGGCGATGCGGTGGCTGAAAGCTCAGGCCGGACGAGGCGCGGCTGCGGCTGGATCCGGCCGACAGGGACCGGGACTGGTACCGGCGCATGTGCGGCGGGAGCAGAAGCGGTGAGGCGACGGTGCAAGCGCTGTGAGGACCACGGATGCCGGTGAGGGAGCGTCCGCGCGGCGGCTCGTCGTTGTCCGTGTCCCATTCCGAGTCGACACTCGCCGGACCAATGCTAAACATGCGACGGGCGTACAGGTCCGAGGTGGGCTTCGTCTTTGTGTCGTCGGTGAAGCGTAAGGTCCGCGCCGGCAGGGGGGGAGACGTGCGACGCAGCAGCGGCGGGGGCGTCACGGCGATGGGCCGCTCAGCGACATCTTCCTCATCAGGTGGAGCATGGTGGCTGCTCTGCATGGTGTGGAGGAAGTAGGCCGTGTACATGACGAGAATAAGAACGGCGGAGGCGCGGCTCATGTTGACAACCATATCGTTGATGTGATGGGCGTTGGTAAAGGTAAAGCGAAAGGCCGTCTGCGGTGGGTTTGTGTGAGTACATGGCAGAGTGGGTGGCCAGGTTTAGGAGAGAGGGACGTACGGGGATCATAAAGACAAAGACGGAGACGAAGAGCAGACAGGCCAGCATCTGCGTCTCGGTGCTGTCGAGGGAGTCATCTCCGCCGGTGGCCTCAGCGGCGATGAGGGCGCTACCGAGGATAGGTAGGAGGTTGACAAGGATGGACCCCAGGATGGAGGCCTGCACGATTTTCACGTGGCCATTACTGAGGGTAAAACTACTTGTGTTAGATTGCAGGTTTCATTTAACAGAGTTATCAAGGTCAATCATCTTACAAACTATGACCCAGTATCAGCGGATGCGACGCGACTCCTCCATAGACAAGCCAACTTACAAGAGAATTATCTCCACAATGTTGCCCAGGCTGATGTTAAGAAACGCGCCAACCGCATCACCCGCCTCAAGAGCAATCCGCTCAGTAGCATCCGTGAGAAGCGCCGACAGCGGCACAATGGCGAGCGCGTTGACGGCAAAGACGACGACGGACGGAGCGGCGGCGCAGTACGCGGCGACGCCCATGGGCACACAGATGAGCAGGCCATTGACGTAGGGTTCCAGGATCATGTTGCCGACTGCGGCGGCAAAGGCAGCAGCCTCTGTGTCGTTGGCATGTTCTCCGTGGCGACAGCGAGCGTTACTCGAAAAGGTATCGTAGTGTGAAGACGGTGGCATGCGGTGTCGCGCGGAGGCGGGCTCGCGGAACGCGCGGTGGAGGCCCATCCATGAACGTAGTATGTCGTGGTAGGCATCTACTCCGGAGAGGTGCAAGGGTTAGTCAAGTCAAAGTTTGACCAAGTGTTTTTTTTCCTGGTTTGTTGTTGCTACATCTCATGTTGATAAATGGGTGACGGCAGACTCACTTGTAAGCACTTGAGTAATCCCCCCGCGAGACTGGCGATTGCTACCCGTCTTGACATCATGACAGGTCGTGTCGACATGATGGATAGGGAAGCGCATATCCAGGGCTGGGGAAGCCGGGTCATGCTGGTGGTAGCCATGGTGTTGCGATGTGTCGTTGCTGGGTTTTGGTGATGATGTATCCGAGGTATAGGGACCGGCCATGGAGCCAACGAGGCGGGATGGTTTCTCAAGTCAGATGTCGGTAGAGGAAGAGGGCATGGACGGGACGGGATTATAAAGGACTGGCCGGACAGACTGACTGGGCTACTAGGACAGAGATTGGGCCATTATGTGCAACATGCCAGAGTGCAGAGGAGGGGGGGGGGCCAGGTATAACTAGTCGGTTGATAATAGACCACATGGCGTATGGTGAAATGCATGTGAGTGGTGTAGAAATCACAGCTTAGACAGGGTCACAGTCTGACATGAGGGCAGACGATGATCAACTTGGGTCCTGGTATTGGATAGTCCAAGGCGGCAGTGCGGGATATTCAGCGTTGACGTGACAGTGACAGGAGGAAGGGGGTGCGGGCAACGACGCGAACATGGCGTATAAATCGGGGGGCGGTAAAGGCAAACAGACGTATGTCAGAAGATGCGGGATTTATCTCTGACAAGGCGTAAACACGTAGAATGGGTTAGGATGGCAGGAAGCTTGTGGTCTCGGCGAGGTCTGTTTTCGTTGGGTTCTCTCGTCCAGGTGAGAGCGAAATGGGGAGGGGTATGGTCGATCAACGCCGAGCGACCACGTCGAGGGATCGGCGGGGTAGAGGGCGGTGTCGGACCAAAAACACAGCCTAATGAACCCGCAACAAGACAGGAAGAACGACGAGTGCGCGAGAGAAGAGAGCAGTGACATGATGTGATGCAGACGAAACTGGTGTGGTTGTAACGGCGCTGGGGATGTCTGTCGGAGGGAGGGGGCCCCTAAAAAATTCGCGCCAGTGAGAAGCGGCGCCGCGCCGAATGAGGCATGTTGCTGCGTTGAGCCCCCCTCCCTCCCCCGTGTTTTGGAGATTCTTTCGGGTGACTCCGATCGAAGCGGGACGATGCATGGTGGGTGGGAGTACTTGGCGTGTACCACGGTATCAAGACGTCTTTTGCACCCCCCCCGACGAGGGGGCTGTGGTGCAATTTTGTGCTTTGCTGAGGGGTTTACTTGCTGGGCGGGTCTCGCTGCTGCGGTGGTACCTTATTCACGGTGGGCAGCAACGTTTTTTGGTGCAAAGTTCCCTCCTGCTTGGTTATTACTAGGTCGGTTTTTCGCCTGGTGGCAAGAGGCTCGAGGTTTAGGGTATCAGAGATGCCGTCGTTGCCGTTGGACCCTCTCAAGACGGATTGGAACAATGAACCATGATGCTTGCACGGACACTGGACTGACTTGCCACGAGGGAAAAAGGCTAGAGTCCGGCTATCAGAGCCGCTGCTTTGACAAGTCGACGTGGCGGTGTCGTCGTCATCAGCATCATCATCACAAAAATCGCTATTGGTTGTGCGCTGCTCCCATTCGGGCTGCCTCCCGCTGGATCCCCCATTTTTAAGACCCATGCTATTGTTATTGTTTGGGCATAACTAGTTAGCGCCCGTTACAACTCGGTAATTTCTTGGTGCATCGAAAAGGCCACACAGTGCGCCATTCTTTTTTTTATCTGTTGCTTTTCCTACCTAGTCTCGGTACTTTTTTTACGCATAATCTTCCTTTCATTTATATTGGTTAGCAAATCCAGAATTTTCGAGGTCGCGGTAATGCAAAGCTTTGCACCATTGAGAAAAGCTTGAACTCTTCTTGAACAGCTTCAAAGAGGAATTTCATGATCAGATTCCAAAAAGAGGACCTTGCTTGCGAGAACTTTGCCTGCGAGGGTCGTTCTGGGAACGACATAGTCGGTACCAAACTGGCATTTGATCATCTGCAAAGTCCCATGTCGCCGGCACTTCAAACTCAGATGAAGGTCGGACTTGTGGGAAAGTTGCAGGGCGATCATCATGGTCCATCTTGTATAGCTCAACCTCGGTCCAGCGCTCAAGCCTTTTGAGCACAAAAGAAGACCAAACACTTCCTTCGGCTATTGTATATCGATGACGAAGGCTTTGCGACTTCAGTTCCTTCGCAGTGATACTGTATGCGCGCGTTTGACGCTCACTTAACGACCGTGGCGTTCGGTGACTTGCTAGTAGATTATGGGCTGGACTGTGATCGTTCACCTCAAACTCGGAGAGCTCCAAAACGTAGTCGGGTGCTACTCCAGTGCAGGCAAGAGCTGGCAATAGGGGAATCACGAGACTGCTTTCATCGCCAACTCGCCGTGTGCCCAAACCGGCAAGTCGTTCCTCCGCCAAATCAACCCAAACCAAGTGTCGTGTAGTCCAGCCTTGCGTCGCAAGCTCAACCAAGTGTGCGCCGAAGCCATCATCCAGCTTCTGCAACGGCCAGAACTCGTGACGAACAAGAGTGGCTAGAGGGAACATAGAGTATAACTTATTCCACGACATGAAACAAAGGTCCAAGGTTGTATAGGAACACTCTAAAAGCGTATACATTGGAAGTTTATCGGTTTTCGTAACGCGTATCTCAGCAGCAAATCCTGGACGACTGAGTACGACTCGGTTTTCAGCCTGAAAGGACGCGTAAGTGCAAGCTAGACTTTCTTAGTACGAAACTCACTTCGCTACTTTCCACATTCTGATAGGCTTCTTCGGCACATAGATACTGTATGAGGTTATTCGCAAGTGGTCCACGTTTCACTAGAATGTCTAGAAACGCGATGTCATGCTGACGATAGCCGAAAAAATTGACGACAAACGGGCCTATGATCAGAGCCTCAGCTCTGCCCAGGTTGTATCGGAAGGCTTCACAGCTTGTGAAAAAATCCTTCAGTGCACGGTGAATGTTGAGGTGCGTGTCTTGGAGGCGAAGCTCAACACTTTGCAAGAGTTTGCATACTCTGCGAAGTTTGTATACATCGGCCAGTGTAAGATACGGGAATAGAGCATCCGCTATCGGATGAAGTGCAAATAGATCCCAGAGTTGTGGGCGAGCCATATTTCGTTGTGTTGGATGCGTTGGGCATAAATGACAACTTGCAGTCGTCAGCAGCCTAATGCACGGCCGCACGTGATTTCATTACATTCCCAGATCGTTTGTGGCTTCATGTCCATGATGTTGCAGTCAGCGTCGACTACAGCAAGTATCGAAACCTAAACAAGATGTTCATTTTACTAATAAGAGAATCCCTCAAATTTACTATTTATTCCCGAGAACTATATTTTGAAATGGCTTCCTAGCTAATTGTTCATAGATATGGTCAGATATCAGCGCGCATGGAGCCAGAAATCGAGACACCCAAATTGTAATTTAAAGGTCCACAGTGCGGATAAAGCAATATTGGCACTATGTAGGCCATTTTTTCGCCTCCAACCAGCGTGAATCAGACGCTAACAATTGCACTGGAACAATAGGGAAGAACCACATGCCAATGGTAGAAAACGAAGAAAAGCCATATTAAACCCCCATAAGTTATAGCCTTTCACCCCTGATCGTTTACTATACGCCAGTGCCCAGCTTTTGCTTTCTTGGCCAATTGTTGTGAGAGCTGGCCAGTCGGTACAGGCTGGTTAGTCAAGGAGAATCGCAAATAATTCCCTAAATAGGCGTCAAGGGCTGGTACGGAGAATTACACGAGATGCATCAATAGAGGCCCTGCCCTGATCGACACTGCAACCACACCCACTCACGCAAGTTCCGCGCACCCCATCTCTGCATCTCTCCCGCGTCCACCGCCTCACTCTAATTCTCTCAAAATCTTGTCTGTCATTCCGTCTGTAATAATAAATAAGCTGTGTCGTCCAGCATCCGCAACCTCGTCAATTGTACGTCCTCCTGCGCCACAGCTTCCCTGCAAGCCTCCCCATATAAAATTCCACAACCTACCACATTAACCCTCTTCTTGTCCTCCTTCTCTCAACATCATCACACATCACCCCCGTCTCCCCGGCATGAAAGTGCGCGCCGCCACCGACGCCGACGTCCCCGCCATTGCGGCCCTCATTCTCGCCGCCGCCTCCGCCGAGGCGCCCTGGACGAGCTACCTGCCGGCCCGCCTGCGCCGCGACCCGGTCCTCGTGCAGCACGCCGAGTCCGTGCTGCGCGGCCACCTCGCGGCCGGCGACGAGACGTCGGTTGTCGTGGTCGCCGAGCTGTCTGCCGACGAGTCGGACCGCAGCCAGCCCGAGATTGTAGCCGCCGCGGTCTGGGATACCCATACCTCCTGGGCGCAACCCGCCAAGACTGGGCAACCCGATAAGAGTGGTACGATTCTGTCATGCCTTTTCTTTCTTTGCCCCCTTTTTTTATTCTGCCTTTCTGGTTTACTGTCTAAAACGCTTTAAAAACTGACTGTGAAACCCTTAAAGACGCCGCGGGCTGCACCACCACCACCCACACAGGCGACAACTGGTGCCCCCACGACGCCGGGGACGACTACCGCAAGCTCAGCGCCCTCGGCGACGCCATGCGCCAGGGTCGTCAGCGGCACTTTGCCACCGAGGAGCCGCACGTCTACCTGCGCGTCCTCGCAACGCACCCGGATCACCAGGGCCGCGGGCACTCCAAGGCCCTCTGCCGGTGGGGAGTCGCCCTCGCCCGCCGCAAGCGCGTCGGCGTCTGCCTGGCGACGGGCTCGCGCGGCTACATTGCGCTCTCGGGCATGGGGTTTGAGGATCTGGGCGCCGTCGTCGTTCCGGCCGGTCAGGGCTACGACGAGCAGGTCCTCAAGGCCCTGCGCATGGACGCGGCGACTGCGCAGGCTGCGAGTCCAAGTGTCTGGGACTCGTTATGGAAGTACATTTCTAGCTGAAATCTTTAATCCGACTATTTTAGACGGCGTCAGAAGGCGGCTTCTTGCACTTAGCATTATATTTAGCATCCGTAACTGCTATGTTGTTGAATTTGGCGTTTTTG
The DNA here is from genome assembly GCA_030782805.1 of Aschersonia sp. MBC 622. Lineage (NCBI taxonomy): Eukaryota > Fungi > Ascomycota > Sordariomycetes > Hypocreales > Clavicipitaceae > Aschersonia > Aschersonia sp. MBC 622. The sequence continues at coordinate 48,334 of JARJPL010000631.1, forward strand.
GAGTCTCGGTATCACTCGGAGCGACTTGCTCTATTTATAGTCAAGCAAATTCCATTATTTGACTCGTTTTTACAATCTAGAAATGATGTCGCGTCTCTATTTGCTCCTTCCAACCTTCTATCAGTGACATTGCGCCTTTTATCCGTTACCCTTCTCACGAAAATCATGATGAATCTAGCCCACCCGGCAGATCCAGTCTATTCCAGTCCAGCCATGTACTTGTCCATAATCTCATACGACATGTTGCTTCCGCCGCACACCACAATCACCACTGTCGAGTTCTCATTGAAGCCGGGAATGTGATCTTTAATCTGCCCGTTGTAGATGAGCGCCGGGCACACGCCGCACGCCAGCTCCACCACAAAGTGCTCCTCATCCGCGAACCGCCGACACGCGCGAATGGCTTCGGCGTCGGACAGCACCGCCGTCGACACGTTGTCGCGGAGGCCGTACTCGAATGCCTGCCTACACACGCGGCGCGCGCCCAGGCTCGTCGCCAGACTCGTTATAGCCGGCAGCGTGACCGGCTCCATGCGCTGCACCGCCTGGTGCAGCGAGTCGGCGCCTTCCGTCTCGACGGCCACCACGCGCGTGCGGTGCTGCACGCCAAACTCCTCGACGCCCTGCATGATGCCGGAAAACAAGCCGCCGCCGCCGACGCTGCACACAATGGCGTCAATGTTGGGCGGCGACATCTCCGACAAGCCCTCGGCCGCCGGCGACGTCACCGGGTAGTGGTTGACGACGGTTCCCAGCTGCCGCAGCAGTTCCCGCGTGATGCCCGCGTTGCCGTCCCAGATGCCCTGCGCGTCAAACGGCGGCACGTACACGGGCGCCTCGCCCGCCACGCGCGCCGCCGGCATCAGCGTGCCCGTCAGATGATCGTCGGCCTCTTGCCACGACGCGCCCACCTGCAGCACGTCGCTCGCGCCCGCCTCGCGCAGCTTGCCAATCATGAAGTCCGTCGTCGACAGCGGCACCACCACCGTCGCCAGACACCCGAGCGTCAGCGCGGCGTGCACGCACGCGAGCCCGGCGTTGCCGCCCGACGAGCAGTAAAAGTGCGCAGCAGAGGCCGACGACGCGCCGGGCTGCGCACGGAGCGCCTTGAGCTGCTCGACCATGAAGTGGCCGATGCCGCGCGACTTGAAGGATCCAGACGGCTGCAAGTTTTCCAGCTTGAGGTAGACATTGCTGCGGGGGGGGGGAAAAAAAGGTCAACGTCTTTGCTCGGGATGGGGGGATGCGATGCTGTGGCAGCACGTACCAGCCGGCGGCGCGGGATAAGCTGGCCGACTTGACAAGCGGCGTTTCGATGTAGGGAATCTTGATGTCGCGTGCCATTGTGCCTGATGGGGTGCTTTGAGAGGTGCAAGGAAAAACCAACGACGATGATTTAGAGGGAACGTGAGCCCTGACGAGCCGTTTGAGTTATAGACAGGATTTGACGACTCGGGGTCGCAGTCAAGCAAGTATTATGTATGAAAGATGATCACTTAGTGTTTACTAGCTAATTAATCCGTACCAAAAATTCAATTGTTATTAGCCTTATATGAACAGATATGCTAGTAAAGAATACTAACCTGAAGAAGTGCAAGCGCCTAGTATCTAGAGTGGATGCGCTAATTGCCAGTATTTTGTGGTTTTAATCTTCAACAAGGGCGCACTTTCGATGGCCATTCCCTTGTGCGCCGCCCTTGACCGCCCTTGACCGCTAAATTAGGTCACTGTCTCGGCGGGCTCTACGATTAGCCCCCGCTTCACTCAGGTGCATATATCTCTTAAGGAGCCAGCCACGAATGAGGAGCATCCTGATCTTGCCATGAAGGCCAGCTTGGAGCAAGTCCAACAAACACTCAACGTTGTACGGATTCTCAACGAGCACGACATACCTTGCTGCTGTGTTGGCGTCTCGGCCCTCAAATTCTACGGCGCCAATCGCATGAGGAGTGTGCGTTGAATGCCCTGCGTCACTGAGACCATCACTGACCTTTGAAATGGAATCTGCAGACCTGGGAGATATGCGTACCTGCCGACCAAGTCACGGCAGCCGAAAATCTCTTTCGATCCGATGATGCGTTCTCTGTCCTTCCACCCAAAGCCTTTTGCCCCGGTTCTCGCATAGATACGTATAGTGTGTTCGGGACACGCGAAAGTCATCACAAATTTCTCATTATGCCCGACTACGATGTGCATTTGGACTTCCGTTCGCTCGATATAGTCCACAGCCTCCGTGGGCTACCCTATCCCAGTCTGAAAGCTTTTGCGCAGAGCTGCCTAGACAGGCGCAATCAGCTGGAACTGTGTGATTTGATTGACGGGAGTAATGTATCCGACGAGTGGGGAGAAGAGAATCTGGATTTAAACGGCGTGCATGATGTGGACTGGGTACGGACCATGCAAGCCAAGGAAGGCAGCTGTCGCCGTTGGTGGCCGACTCGTCCAAAGGAGAAGCGGGCCATTTGGCAGGACTTTGTGCGAACCAAGAAGCAGAGATTAGACGACTCGCGACCACCGTCAAGGTACATTACACAATATCGTCATATACGCTCAAAAGACCCCTGGACAGAAATGTCGAATACGTCATGAAAGACAACTTCCCGCAAAGAAAATAAGAACAACACTTCCAATGCGCATGTATTAAGACGAGCTAAACAGTAACTATGAAAAGGATAGGTATTTCGCGCGGTCTTTTGGTGGAAGCCGGATTTGACACTTGAGTTATCATGTCATCTCTTGTTCTCCTTGGACTTGACGTTTACTATTCACCCAACGACTCCATGGCTCCATAGAATCGCCCTTTTGTCCCAAAGGCGTAAATGACATGAAGACTGTCACAGGGTCCCCTGTTTGTCCCCGATTAATGCCTTCGCATATAGATCCACAACCGCGCTTATCTTTGTGGGATAATTAGGGATTGTGACTGGGGGCTTTTGTGCTAAACGGTAGCGAAGACAAGGATAGGAAACCTCGTGTCGTCTTTGGGTGGAAGCTGCCTTTGACACTCGTCTTGTTCATGCATCAGCGCTTGTCGCCCTCCAAGCCCAGGTACCTCTTCATCACGTCCACTTCGGCGTCGTCCATCTCATTATCATAGTACCAATCAAAAAACGCTTTGCGCTTACTCTCGTCCTCGTCTTGTATCCAGGTGCCAATTTCGGGGTAACGGGCCATCAACCAAACCAAATCTGTGCAGTCCGATTCTTTACGGCGAGTAGCTATAGCATGAAGCTTTTGGCTGACTTGCCATCGCAAAGACACGACCCGCTTCTTGACCACCGTCCCATTCAGCAAAGGACAGACTTCGTCGACGTCGTCACGCATCTCGAGAGTAGGCGTATGGAGGCGACCTGTCCAAGAATACGCAGATTGAGTTAGACGTGTCTGAATACTGTTTAGACTCGGGCGCCACATACCTGCCAAAATGACATCAACACAGACAACTCGTTGCTCGTCCAAATCCACAAAGATCTTGAACTGGTCACCACCTTCTTCTAGTATATGCTTATAATAGTATAGGATGATGCTGGGCGAAATTAGGCTAATGTAACCAGCCGCCTCGAGCTACTCACCTGCTATACGGCTTGAGTTGTTCCCAAATGCTTGCAGTAGAAGGAGCTCGAACCACAACGTCCAAGTCTTCTGTTCGCCGCTCAGATCCTCGCAATCTCAGGGCCCATCCACCACATCAAGCGTGTGCGTCTCCGAATATATTTTCAATGTATCGCGCAGCCTCGGCTAATTCCTCGTCTGTTGCGTCAAGGGACCGGTTTTCGAGCTCTCGTAATTCAAAAGGATTGTCTTTTCCAAAGAATTTCGCCCCTTGCTTGTCTGCTTGACTGGCCATTTTGACGAGTGGCTGGTGTAGAATGACTTGACGAGCTGGTGGCTGAAGCCGAAATGTCTGGCAGGTGCTTATACGACGGCTAGATGCTAGATTAGCAAAGACTTCCGCCAGAGAATAGGAAAGTAACTAGCGATTGTGATGGTGTTATTATTGTTATTATTGCATATTCTTTTTTACAATTTGTGGTGCAGTAATAAAGTTCTCTGTAGTGGTTGACAGAGCCCAAGTGGTAGCGTTGCTTGGTCGACAAGTTGCTTTGATCAAGCTCGACAAACAGCCAGCCTGTGAGGCATCCTGCCACCTGCCTGGCTGGGCACCCACGTCTTGCACAATGCCCCATCATCCACTCTGCATGACAATTGTTAGCAACTGCATTGAAAAATAGTGCGGCCGTCAAAAATGAAGGTGTATTTTAAACCACCGGGTTCTGCTATAAGATGGACGACGAGTTCAACTTCGCACTACATACATAGTGTTATCTCCCGCCAAGAACAAAGTATAGTTCCGGCCTGTGGTGCATGAGCGCTACAGAGCCGCTATAGCGCCAGCCAGCATAGACGATGCCAATTTACATGCTTGACAAGCCCGAATTGAAACTTTTATTGATATGTACAGTCTATGAATACCTAGATCCCAGGACAGTTTTCGGTCTGAATGTCGTTAATCTTGCTATAAGGGTACTCGTCGACCCAAATGAGGTCGAAATGGTCGCTAGGGTAGTCCTCGACATTATCAGCACCAAGCTTTTCAGCCAGGTCGGTCAGAGCCTTGTGTTCCCAGCTACGGCATCATTAGCCTATTGCCAATTCTTCTTTATTCAAGAAAAAAATAGCTACTTACCAAATGAGAATGTTGCCATCACCCTTGTAGTTCTGAACAGCCTTCTTGACGCACTTGGGGTCGTCTCGGTCGCAGTGAGTGTCGACGCTGAGGCCGAGATCTGCAGCAAGAGGCTTGACGGTGTCGAGAGGACGCTGACGCTTGCCGTCTAAGCCAAAAAAACCTGTCAGTCTCGATAAAAGCCGGCGCCCGGTACGCGAGGGTGTCCCCCATGAGCGCGTATATCCCTTGTACGTACTGGACTTGGGGGTCTGAGCTAGTATGTAGCCAATGTCGTAGTCAGAGCTGGCACCAAAGACGCTGCGCAAGCACTGGGCACGCTGCAAGCCCTGAGCGCTGAGGCCGTTGCCGTCATCAGCGGGCTTCTCGCCGTGACGGATGAAGTAGACGGTGGGCTTGGCGACGGCAACAGCCGCGGCAAGACCAAGGATAGTGATGAGCTGCATGATGAAATCGGTACACCTTTAAGATTTGAAGAAATAATAATTTCCGTGGTTTTACGGAATAAACAACTCATCATCAGCAGGCAATCATCTTGTCTTATATATATACCAGTGATGCTTATCCTTCTTCTCCACCGTCATCTTCACGGCGTGTGAGACGGGGGCTTAGCGGGATGGCACCTGGCCAGCCGGCTAGTCCCTCTGACTAGGCCACACGTGGGACGATCGTCAGGTCCTCAGTGTCTGGTGAGCTTGTATCCGTATTCAGCTCGAACCAAACACTTTTCGCTAATAATGCAGCTTGGCAGCTTCTTCCCATCGTTGCCCCCGTTTGGCGGTGGTGCCGCCCCAAGATCTGTCCGGCCATCATTCTACGCTGTCTCATATTTGTATACCGATCAGCCCCCAAACTTCGGTGACCCAAGCGGTGCTGGTATGGAGTGGCCCGGTCGAGAAGCTTATTGGTTGTGCTTACGGGAAGAAATCCATGCCCGTCGTCTTGACAGCTGAATGCCGGCGACTCCGACACGCCGTCGAGGGATCATCTAGTTATGGGATTGGACAAACCCTGGCAACCTAGCTGCCTGGCTCTCGCTTGAGACACAACGTCACCAGCCACACCGGTCTATTTACTTGAAGAAGACAACGAATTCCGGCGTAAACTGGGAGATGGCCACAACAATGAACCTGAACAACAGTTACCCCTGGATGTCAGCACGACGCCCCCTCAACCTTGGCTGGCAACCGCAGCGTGTTGCGCTAGCAAGCTTGTTGCAAAATACAGCCCGACACTCACAAATGTATTTGCTGCTGCCTCGAGATTTCCTGCAGCATGCGACTACTAATTAGTGCCGGCATCATGTGGTGTCGTAGTGCTTGAGCAACTACTGTTGATTTGATAGCGAGGCTTGATTACGGCTTGCGAGAGCCGGCCTTGTGTCATCGATTGCCTTGTGTGGTCTTGTTCGCAGTATATAGGTAGCATCTCTGAGCACTTCATCAAGGCGCGCCTCTCCCTAAATGTAGCCCCTAACCGAGCTATCACAAGGCCCAGGCTGAATGCTCACACGAGCTCCTTCTCCTTTTGCACAGTTTCCGAGACCAGCACCTCGGCAAAACCGGCGAAAAGCCGAGGATGGCCCATTGATGCGAGTAAAAAGCACGGCAGTTTTATATGCGAATAACAAGTGCGTCAAGAAGATGGATTTGCTGACGAAAAGACTAATATAGAAGCGCTGCCACCCACACAGATCATTCAAGCTCCAGATCGGCTTCAACACACATAACTAGAAGTAAAACACAGAACATCCCAACGATAGGGTAAAAAGGCTGCCTATCGAAAAGAACAGACAAAGTTAGCAGTCGCAAGATGGCTAACATGTGAGCTCGACTGACTCATTTCGTGTGAGGATGGTTCGTGCCGCAAAGCGGGCAGGAATCCTGCGCCGCCGAGATCATGGCTTTGCACTTTTTGCATGCCACAATTTCGGCATTGTCGACGAGAGAAGTGCAGGTTGTATCTTGAATAGCCATGATGAATTTTTTATGAAGCTTGAGTCAAGTAATTGCCAAGTCGCTTGTCGCTTGCTTGCTTGCTTGCTATTTCCCTTGTCTCGCTGGCATACGTTGGCACTTTATACTTGAACAATGGTGCCACGAAGTGTCGAGCGTGCTCAAGCAACGTTCCTCTTCCAGTCGGTGGCAGGAGCATCAGCAACTATTGGACATCCCAAATTACATTTTAATTTTTCGGAAGCCGTATTCCTAGCCTAGCGTCATGCATCAAGTAGCCAGAATGGGTTGGGTAGAGACACGTCGTGGAACATGTAGTTATATGTGGCACGAAAAGGCACTGTCGTGGTTGTACAAGTAGACCGCAATGGCGTAATATGTAATGTGAAACATTGCTACTTTATATTTCTTGAGCAACCACATCTCGATTTGTCCCAGGAGTGACCAAAAAAGAAAAGAAAAGAAAAGAGGCCAAGATCCAGTGACGTGGCTAGGAACAAGACGAAGACACACCATCAACACAAAGAAAGGGCCGGAACAAAGGTATAGGAGAGTAAAAATCATGTTTTTCCTCATTTTATTCTCAGTCTACTTGCTGCTTCATCATAGTGTCCTCGGACTCGTGCTACCGCCTCCTCGCAATACTGGCGTCGTTTGTCGCTAGCCACACGACCGATTTTGGAAGCACCTTACATATACTTGGCAGTTACGATTTCGTTCTGAAGATAGCATCTTTGTAGAAGCAAAAAGAAATAAATGGTCATGTAATTTCGGGCTAGAAATGCGCGGCTGTGATTGCGGTGCCGGTCACATGATCGCACAGCATCGCGGCTCTATTATATGGCAACAGAGGCATAACTAGTCATTTATCCACACTTGAGTCACTTTGCATGCACCCATTACCAATATTTTGGATATTGTACACGACTTTGCACCACAACCCCTTTCTGCATTGATTTCCGAGACCATTGATTTCCCTCCCGCGACCATGGTGCACCTCGTCCGAGTGGCGACCTGCGCTCTGAACCAATGGGCACTGGACTTTGAGAATAATCTGCGCCGCATCAAGCAGAGCATCCACGAGGCCAAAGAGGCTGGTGCTACGCTGCGCGTCGGCCCCGAGCTTGAGATTACGGGCTACGGCTGTCTGGACCATTTTCTCGAAAATGAAGTGTACGAGAATGCCTGGGACTCGCTCGAGTCCATCCTGACTGACGAGTCGCTGCACGGCATTGTCATTGACGTCGGCCTGCCGCTGCTTCACCGCAACTGCCGGTACAATGCGCGCGCCATTGTCCTCGACGGCAAGATTCTCTGCTTCCGCCCCAAGCTGTACCTGGCCAATGATGGCAATTTCCGCGAGATGCGCTTCTTTACGCCGTGGAAAGGCCCGCGACACGTTGAGCAGTACTTTCTGCCGCCCCGGATTCAAAAGCTTCAGGGCAGCCGCCAGGTTCCCATTGGCGATGTCGTCTTGTCCACTATTGATACCTGCCTGGCTGCGGAGACTTGCGAGGAACTCTTTACCCCGAATAGTCCGCATATTGAAATGTGTGTGGAGACACGGCGCTCTCAGTTCGTCTATCACTTGCTAATCAACTTGTAGGGGACTGAATGGAGTCGAGATCTTTACCAACAGCAGCGGTAGTCACCATTCCTTGCGCAAGTTGGATGAGCGCATTGCTCTCATCTCAGAAGCTACGCGCAAGAACGGCGGTGTCTATCTCTACTCCAACCAGCTTGGCGTAGGTCTCTCACCGCACCGCAGACATGTCCGTGATATATGATAAACTGACAATTGATCCAGTGTGACGGTGACAGGTTGTACTATGACGGCTGTGCCATGATATTTGTCAATGGCAAGCTTGTCGGCCAGTCCTCTCAGTTCTCGTGAGCTATGCGCTGAAGGAATCTCAAAAAGGCCTGGGCTAATTTATTATAGCTTAAACGAAGTCGAGGTCATTGTTGCCACAGTAGACCTCGAGGAAGTCAGAGCGGCGCGCTTTGCTCCGTCACGAGGCCAACAAGCGGTCCAATCTCACGAATACCAGCGCATTGAAGTCGACTTCTCCCTGACCAATGACTCTGACTCTCTAGACACACCCACTCCTCCCCGACCTCCTCGCTACCATCTTCCCGAGGAAGAAATTGCGCTGGGCCCTGCCTGCTGGCTGTGGGATTACCTGCGCCGATCCGGCGCGGCAGGTTTCCAAATCGCGCTGAGTGGCGGCATTGATAGCTGCGCGACGGCCACAATTGTCTACTCCATGTGCAGAATCGCTGTTGCCGCTGCCAAGCAAGGCAACAAGCAAGTCATGGACGACATGAAGCGGATTGCAAAGTATACGGATGGGCTCCCGGACACGCCGGAGGCGCTTTGCAACCAGCTTCTGCACACGGTGTACCTTGGCATGGAGGTTCAGAGTAGCAAGGAGACGCGGCAGAGAGCCAAGGACCTGTCTGCGCGCATCGGAGCATATCACCAGGATGTGAATATTGATGGCATGTTTCACTCAGCCAAGGACATCTTGACCCAGGCCACTGGGTTCACTCCCAAGTTCAAAGGTGAGCAGCGGTCCGAAAAAGCAAAATCTCCTAGACTTTCTGTCAACTAACACATCTGTACCAGTCCATGGAGGATCATGGACCCAGAATTTGGCCCTGCAGAATATTCAAGCTAGGTCGCGAATGGTGCGTTGAATTTGCATCCTCATGCTTCCTCGCTATTCATTGATGCCTTACTTACTCTGTTGGTCACAGGTCCTTACTTACCTCTTTGCTCAACAAAATTGCGAGGTAAGAGAGAGGCCAGGTGGCGGTGGACTGCTGGTCCTGGGCAGCTCCAACGTCGACGAATGCCTACGTGGATGTAAGTGACGACTTGCGCGTCTGAGTGAAACTATATTAACATTCTTACAGACTTGACAAAATATGACTGTATGCGCCTCATCTCGTCATTTTCGCAAAAGGAATATCAACTAACTTTGGCTTAGGCTCCTCTGCCGATTTGAACCCCATCGGCTCTATCAGTAAAGTTGATCTCATCAGCTTCATAACATGGGCCGCAAAGGACTTTGACATGCCAGTGCTTGAAGATTTCGTCACTGCCGTCCCTACAGCGGAGCTCGAGCCCATCACGGCAGATTATGTAAAGCTTCTCTCTCTTTTTTTTTTTTTTGTGCGAGTTTGAACAGTCTCTAACGAGAAAGCAATGTAGGTGCAATCCGACGAGGCAGACATGGGCTTCACGTACAAGGAGCTATCGAAATTCGGCGTCTTGCGCAAGGTTCACAAGCTTGGCCCGTACGGCTGCTTCCTCCGCCTGCTGAGCGAGTGGAAGGATGAGAAGACGCCCCGCGAGATTGCGGAAAAGGTGAAGCCGCCACCATCACCACCACCACCACAACCCCCGTCATCTCGCAGGAAGAATCCAATTAGCTTTGCTAACACCATCATCACCCCAGACGCTCAACTTTTACAAGTTTTTCCAGCAAAACAGACATAAGCAAGTAGTAGCAACACCTGCGTATCACGGTAGGGCCCCACTCTGTTTGTAGACCTCTCGAATAGACGTTTTGGCTGATAATATTGGCAGCTGAATCGTACAGCCCGGACGATCATCGCTTCGATCTCCGTCCTTTTGTTTACCCACCCGTGTTTCAGAGCTGGTCATTCAACAAAATTTACGCCAGAGTGGAAGCATTGGAAAAGAAGGCCAAGCAGACGTGATTAATTAAAAAAGGGATACAATGCAGGTAGGTGTGTTACGCACATAGATCTAGGAACGGAATAGTATTCCCCGGTACATGACTGTCTTGACTCTTGTACAATGCTCGGCGGAAACGTTCCGCCTTGATCACAGACATATATCCACCCCATGTGAGAGAACAACATACACTTTGGATTCATCATTTGCACCATCATTTGCGCAAAACATGTTTGTGATGTGACGACCCACAGCCACCACAATGTCAAGTCACTACATGAAAGTGGCACACCAACAGTTGGCATGGACGTAGATGCCCAGTCGCGACTAGCCAGTATCAGGTCCGAGGCCGCCGGCTCGAGAAAATAGTTGGCAAAATTAAAAAAGAAAGAAAAGATACGCTGTATTGCTACATTATTTTGCAAGACATGGCTAATACAAGGGGGCTTTCTGAAGCCAGTATACAATTCATTACATCTCACACCCCGACTTTGCACCAAACATGAGTGCCGAGTCTCAACATGGCCCACGTCAAAACATTTGTCTCATGGTGGTAAAGAACTGCGTTTGCGCCAGAGCTCTAGCCTGATCCGGCGTTTGAATGTCGTCTGAGTCCAGCCGAATGTTGTTGAACCCGTTGTGGCTCACAAAGGATTCGTAAATATGGCAGAGTTGGCTCGACAGCCTGGCGCCGTTTTGCTCCAGGTCAGAAGGGTCGGGCATGCCTCCCGGCCCCATGCCCATGCCCCCGCCGGGACCGCCATATGCGTACTGAGGAGTTGCGGCAGCGTCCATGCGCCCGCCTCTGGCAAGACCAATCATGCCCAGCGCGGCGTTGGAATGGGCGTCGTTGCTCTGCTTGGGGGCGAGATGTTGAAGGTAGTCGCGGAGCGACCAGACTATGCGCCACAGACGCTTGGAAATGTGGCTCTGCGGCGACAAATCTTCTATCAGACTCAGCCCAGTGTAAAAGTCTTCTCTGCAAATAGAAGAAAACTGCACAGGTGCTTGAGTCGACGCCAAAAACATGATTGCCAGCGCCGAAACCAAGAATTGGCTGTAAAAGGCTTGGGATCTTCGAATCATGTCCGTATGGCTGTTCACTTGATGTAGGTACGCGACCGTGTCTTTGGCCACATCGACACATACTTGAGCGAGATGCGGTGCGCCCATGATGGAGTTGGTTGTGTGCAGAATTGGTGCGTGCAGCCAGTTACGTATCTGGATTTTCAATTAGTAAGAGCGGCATCAAGTCTGCTATTCCAGTACTCACTTGGTTTTTGCGGAGATAGGTCCAGACTCTGAGTCGTTGCAAATTATACGACGACGTCGAGTTTATGTGACCCTCCTCATGCCAGTCCCTGATTTGCACTTCGGGCGGCACGCGTGCATACCAAGCAATAATCTCGGCATCAAGCCTCTCGATTTCCTGCACCCAAGGCTTCTCATTATCGAGAAATGAGGTCCGACGCTGCTCAACGAGGGTCCAGACTTTGGCGCCGAGCTTGGAATAGGAAATCATGGAAACAAGATATGGGTGTTCTGTCTGCGACCAGTGTTAGTAGTGGTCCGGGTTATTGAGACGGTAGCATCATACCGGATATTCCAGCTTGGGGTCAATATCCGCATCTTGAATTACATAGGGCAGTCCAGTGTTGAAAGCCCAACGGCGATCTAGTACGTAGGCAGACCAGAAGCTATTGAGAGCTAGTCGGCGCTCAACCGGGTCCTCAATAGACTGGTGGACCTGGGATCGATGTAAACCGAGTTCCAGACACAGTCGACATACCTGCCCAATGATGCGCCATGCCAAGCCCTCGGCATCGGTCAGGAACCGATAGCCCGCAAATATACAGAGCAATGGCAGAGTGGAAATGTATGCATCGTCGGTCAGCAGCTTGCGATTCAGCACCGACTCCATGCTGTCAAAAAGCTTCTGGGCCTTTATGCTAGGGCCGTTCTCTTCAACCACGAGCGCACAACACATGACCATCTTGAGCTCGAGTGTCTTGTCGTCGGTAAAAAGTTGGGCAGCGGGCTGTTGGCGCAGGGAACCAAACTGGGTGGCAATATGCCGCGCATGCTCTGTGACGCTTCCCATGTTGAGAACTGGGTACATGATGCCAATCTCGTCGTCATGAACTTGGCAGAGACGAAGCATCTCATCCTTGCTGTAGTCTAGGATAGGGTCGACTCCAACAATGAGCGGCTGGAGCTGTGGTTCTGATTGATTGGCCGTGTCCAGGTCTGGGTATGTAATTCCTGTATTATTCTGGGCGATGCCAATCATGTGCGAACTGCTGGTGGACCCTCGGTAGACGCCTGGAGTCCTGGCTTGGCCGATACTGGGCTGGCCCGAGAGGGAGCTCTGGGCTGGTGAAGGGGCAATCATTCCTTGCGCCATGATGGAGGCTGACGCCATCTGGGAGCGGTCTCCCATGGTTGGCTGCATGGCCTGGACAGTCTGTTTGAGAGCGACGACTTCATCTTGCAGGGCGCTGAGGTGAGAGGTGACGAGTTTGTACTCTTCCGAATCTTTGAAGGTGTTTGCGCAGCAGTTTGGCGTATAAAGGCAATTCAGCCCCATGTTGCCGCAGCGCTTACATGGTGTTTCGCCATTGCACTTGATTTTGCGTCTCTTGCATTCATTACTATCAGGGGGTCAGAGTGTTGGCGAAAAGGTGAAAGAGGAACAGCCGACAGACGTACCAGGCAATGGAAATGTACTGAAGCGAGGAAAGAAAAATAACAAGACACCCCGGTTAGCGGAAAGGACAAAAATAAAAACCGACAATACCGGGTGACACGGGTGGCAGATCAAGAGACAAGGTCTGACGGTAGATGATCGTGCCGGACGGAACATTCGCTTCCCTTCCGCCACATCCCATCCGACATGCGGCTCCCCGCCTTGGTGTTTGCCAGGCAGGCGTGACTGTGACGAGCGGGCAGAACCTTGGCGCGCACACACCCGCCAGAAGTGGGTGATACTGGCTGCGCACGTCTCGACGACGAAAAGGAGAAGAGAAAGAATGGAAAGAGGAAGAGAGAAAGAAAGACTCACCCGATTTCGCTTGCTGCGCGTTTGCTTGGCCGAGCTCAAGCCATCATCGGTCGATTTCCTCTTGTTGGCTGCTGGGTCGCCGCCATGCGTCGCGGAATTGCCTCCGAAGGACGCGGAACCAGGACTGTCATGGTCGTGGTCCTGCTGCTGGTGCTGCTGGTGCTGGAGCTGGTGCTGGTGCTGGTGCTGCGGCCCAGGCCTGGGTGTTTCGTAGGTGACGCTGGGCGAGTTGCTCAGTGGAACTTGAGCCTGCGAGAGAAAGCGCAAATCGGAAGCCTGCGTCTCGATCTGCTCCATGGTAACGATCCCATTGAAGGGAAGAGAAATGGGAGAGCGCGCTAGAGGAGAAAATCGCTTCGCTGGGTGGTTCTTGGCTTTTCCTTTTTTTCTTTTTTATTAAGGCTCTCTGCAAGTCTTGGCCAGAGCAGAAAGAGAAAAGGGAGGGTCAGTCAAGAAAAGAATACAAATAAAATAAAATAAAAAAAGACAAAGGGCGACGACAGAGAGACTGCCTGGGCACAGGTCGCCGCACCGCTTTCGCACCCTCCCTTTGACCCCCCCAGAGCCCGCTCCGGGACAATTCGCCACACGTGACCGGAATCGCGGGTGAGCTTTTGGACTCTTTTTTTATTTTGACTTTGGAGCCTGGTGCAAAGCCAGCATTACGTACGACCAGAGGCCGTGAGTGAGCTGCGAAGCAAAAAACATCGTATCCCGGTATCACCGTTCCAGCCATTATTGTCTACTGCCTTGTCTCAAGCAGCGGCCACAGAGCGGCCCAAGTAGCGGAAACCTTGCGCCACTGTGAGGCGTGGGACTGAGACAGGATTCGGAAAGCATCCATACTGCCATCCATTCATCCGAATGGTTTTGATACTCTCATCTGCGCCATCCGAAAACGCTGTTGTCTCTCGTCTCGTCTCCGTGATCCATGTCACATATGCAGCCGGGGCCGTGGTGGCATTATCAAGTTTCCAACCATCCGCGCGGCTGACTCCATTACCGTCAGCTCAAATTTATTACACTCCCGTGACTCTCCACTGTAGCTCTCCTTTACAGGGCTCTCCCCGCTGTGGGGTGCGCCTCCTCGTGTTGGTGGTGTTGGTGCGCGCGGACCTTTCTTTTGCTACCAGACAAGGCATGCCATGGGCCAGGGCCGAATATTTCACATTCATTGGTTGACTTGATTTGCATTTCTTTTTTGCATCTTCTACCAGTTATTCACTCATCCTTCCATTTCTCAGCAAAGCTCTATTTTTAATAAACCCCCCCAGTCTATTGACATCTACAGCGCCTTGGCCGGCAGGATGCTGCCCTCGCAGTCGCCAAAGCCCACGCGCACGCCATCCTTTTCGCAGTAACCGTACATGACCACGCTGTCGCCGTCCTCGAGGAACCGGCGCACCTTGCCCTGCCCAATCTCAAAGTCCTGCTTGCCACCCTCAGTCATCTCCAGCAAGCTACCGCGCTCTTTTAGCTCCGTGCCGCTGATGGTGCCAGAGCCCAAAAAGTCGCCTGCCCGCAAGTTGCAGCCGCCGTACGTGTGGTGCGCAACCATCTGCGGGAACGACCACAACAGGTTCTTGGCACTGGTCTCGGAGATGATGTTTCCGTCAGTCTTTCCGTCAGCTGTACAGGGGTCTAGTTAGCCAAATTTATGCCGCCATGATATTTTGGTCCCTTTTTCCACGCCGGCTTACTGTTGATGGTAATCTGCAGCTTGATGTCATAGACATTCTTCTTCTGCGACTCCTGCAGGTACGGCTGAATCTTGGTCTTGTTCTCCAGCGCCTCGGCACGGAAAGGCTCCAGCGCGTCGCCAGTCACGATCCAGGGGCTGATGGTGGTGCCAAAGTTCTTGCCGTTGAAGGGCCCCAGAGGAATGTACTCCCACGCCTGGATATCGCGCGCACTCCAGTCGTTGAGCAGCACGTAGCCGAAAATGTACTCGTCAGCCTCGTTGACGTCGACGGCGTCGCCCATCTTGGTGGATCTGCTGATGAAGCAGCCGAGCTCGAGCTCGTAGTCGAGGCGCTTGCAGGCGCTGGTGATGGGCTCTTTCACGGGCGCCGTCGGGTTGGTCAGAATCTGGCCGCGCGGCCGCTGGATCGGCGTGCCCGAGACGACGATGCTGGACGACCGGCCGTGGTAGCCCACCGGGATGTGCGTGTAGTTGGGCTGCAGCGCATTGTCCGGCCCGCGAAAGAGCACGCCGACCTTGAAGGCGTGGTTGTAGCCGGCGTAAAAGTCCGTGTAGTCGCCAATATGCATTGGGAGGTGCATCCTGGCCTGGCTGGCGGGCACCAGCACCTTTTGCTTCAGCGCATCGTTGCTCTTGAGCAGCGCGTCGCCGCCCTCGCCGAGAATCGCCTGCAGCTCCGCGCGGACTCCCTTGTGGGCGGCCCGGCCCGACTCCGCAAACGCGTTGAGCGTCGGCTGCGCAAAGCTGGCTGCCGCTCCCTGGATGGTCTTGAGCTTGGCGGCGGCCGGGTCGCTGGAGAGGGCCTTGAGGTCGACGATGCTGTCGCCGATTCTGACGCCGGGGCGGGGCGCGTCGGAGCCGGTAGAGAAGATGCCAAACGGCAGGTTGTGGATGGTGAAGTCGCCCTTGGCGTCGGCGGGCACCCAAGACGTGGTAGCAGCCATTGTGATGTTGCGTGTGAATAATCTGAGAGATGAAGAACTGACAAGAGTGCGAAATTGATGAAAGGATTTCAACATGTCCAGTCTTTTTTTTCGCTGCGGCTTAAAAATGGGAAAAAGGAACTGGAAGCGGAACGATGTCAATTGCCCCTCCTCCACACGCAGTTTGTTAGAGCTCAAGGCCGGCCACCCCCATTTGGCCATCCCGACGGCTGTACCCACTGCAGTGACGGCCCCGCGCCGCCCTCTAAGCCGAGCCACTCAAGTACCGGACACTTGCTCAAAGTTGAGGCCCCTGAAGTAGATCTGTAATAAAGCTTCTGTGGTTTCTTCTGATACAGAATTAAAGAATTACACCATCTTTCCATTCTTTCCAGCTGGTCTAGATCTTTGTCTACTCCGTACCAGTGGAACTTTATTAAAGCGGCCGCAAGCGGCAGCTTGCGCCTTTGGCTTACAGCACTGCTGGTGAGGAGAGTTTTTAGCATTGCCCGCGCTGATACACCAACGCCGAGAAACGACGGTGAAGCGCGACGATATTTATGATGATGGGGTGAAGTAAAAGAACACATGGGAGTGCGGATATTACCATACAAGGCTCATACTTGTGACAGTTTCCCAAAGTTTCGTGGCGGCTGGGCGCTTAAAGCTGCCACGGCTTACATTAGAAAGCGCAGCACCACAGAACATGTTGATAATGGGGGATATTCCCTGCCAAACCGCTTATAGCAGAGACAGATTCTCTGTAGGAAAAAAGGCAATTTCGAGTCGCGAAAGCGTGAGAGTGCATAATCGGGTCTTGAAAATGCGCGGTGACCGCGAGCGTCCCATTGCAATTTAATTACCAATAGCAAAATGCAAGGTGAATCGCCATCCCCAGGGAGCCAAAACCTACACTGATGCAACTGCTGCATGGCCAAAAGGGGGTATCTGACGTTGCCGTTGTAGCGGGGTTTGTTCTCGACGGAATGCTCCCGCACCCCGCCCCAGGACCGACGAAAGCCGCCCACTGAATCCAGGAACCATGCCCCACAAATTTCCGCATCATACCGTCAAACGCTGCGACCGGCACTGCATTCTGCGGAAGCACGTCACTCTCAGCGGAACATCGGATTCCTTGAACAAATGTTTACAATGTTTATGTCCTTTTCTTCCTTTTCTAAGAATTCCGACTCCCCAATGCAAAAAAAGAAGAATTGTACATCTACCGATGTGTCCCGATAACCCCGAGAATTTTGCTACATGTTCCGAAAATGCAATTGGTCAATCGCTGCGCCTGTAGCCCGCCATCTAGGCATCGCGTTACGCAAACAATTTAAAGTTGGCGTCCGCAACGTCAACCATGTCCTCGTCGTCGTCCGCCTCGTCCTCATTGAGCTCCAGCTTGCGCCCAAAGAGCGTGCTAAAGAGACGGTCAATCGCGCTCTGCTCCCACTGCCGCCGGTCCTCGGGCGCCATGAAATTCTGCAGCTTCTCGTGGACGGTGAAGCGCATCTTACGGCCCTTGCTGGCTTTTCGGTCCACGACCTTGCGCGTCCTGTTCTCGCGCGTCGCCGTCAAGACGACCGACGGCACTGCGCTCGTCTGGTTGGACGACGAGTCCACTGTGCGCTGCTCCACTAGCTCCTTGAGCAGCAGCTGGTAAAAGTCGGCGTCGTCAAAGATGGTCTTGTCCTCGGCCATCTTCTTGGCGTGCTGCGCGGGGGCGCACGAGCGCGGCACGCGTGTGCGCTTCGCCAGGCGCTTCTCTGGATCGTTGAGCTGGTCGTGAAGGGAGTCGACGAGCGTCTTGTTTCGCGAGCCGAAAGCCTTGGGTGCTGTCACGTTGACGCTTTGCACTTTGCGGGACCATTTCTCCAGACATTTTTCGCGAAACTTAAGTGCGCACCTATCCTCCTCTTGTAATTGTTCCCAGATTTCGGCACTCGTTGATGACGCCTCATAGTCGCGCTTTCTCTTGGTTCCTGACACCACTGGCGCGCCACAATTTTCTCGCAGGCTGCTGATCGTATTTAGTAGACTGAGAGCAGTAGCTTCGGCTGTGTCGTAGGATTCGGCGGTTCCTTCTTCCTCTTCTTGTTCTTCCTCCAATGCGCTAAATGTGTTGGCTGCCACGAGCGCTTTTTGTAAGCGGATGCGTAGATTCAGTAAACCATCGTAAAGTTTCCGTTGTTTTTGAATTGCTGCGCCTTTCTCGATGTCGGCGTTTGGTGATCGGTCGCTCATGCCTGGTTTGGCTTTCGAAGCTTTGTCGTCCTTCTCGTCCTCTTCATCCCCATCATCATCATCATCTTCTTCTTCATCTTCTTCATCATCATCGTCCTCCTCCTCGTCTTCATCCTCTCCCTCATCACTTTCCTCAGCCTCGCCATCTATTAAGGCCTCCAATCCGTCGTCGATGTCCTCGTCTTCGTCGTCATCCTCTTCGAGGTTGAGATCAGTACCCTCCTCGTCAGAGTCTGACATGTAGTCTGCGGCGGTGGCGCGGTTACTCCTGGGCTTTCTTGGATTGGAGCTACCGCGAAAGACAAATTTGCTGAGCTTCTCGTTGTCCGATTCGCCGAGCGCATCATCGCTGCTTATTTCTGAATCGCTAGCCTCCGCTGTATCGGCCTCGAGATCCGCTGTTTCGGGGTCGTCGTATTCCTCATCATCATCTTCACCTTCATCCTCCTCGTCCGAGCTCTCCTGTTCTAGCACATTGCGGCTCACTTTTGAGCCTCTGTATTGCGGTCCGAGAGAGTTTTCTCCTTTTTGGCGTAGTTTGCTCTTTCCGACATCGACATAGTGCTCTGTGCCAGCATTTTCGTTGTCGCTGCTATCGTCACTATCGCTGGCTGCTACATGCTCGGCCTCTGGGTCATGATCTGCTCAAAGTTAGATCTGCAGTTAATATTTTCCCAGAAAAAGGGCTCCAATACCTTTTTCAATATGCTCGTCGAATTTTTCGAACAACTCTGCACGCCTCGTCGGCTTACCCATCTCTGCGGACTTTGCGATCAATTTCAAGATGAAAGGTTTGCCCCACGCTTGGAATTTTCTGCCCAGACGCTTCAACTTTTAGGCGGTCAGCGTTGGCAAAATAGCAGCGCTGCCGTTAGTGGCCTCTCAGGTGGCCCTTCAGCGCGCGACTCTATAAACGGTCCATAGCTCATTTCATTTCGCATTATTGATTGTCGTTGACAAGTTCATGGTATTCTACTTGCACGGGCCGCGTCAAATATCAGCGGCTCAGAGCTCACTTTGGCAGAAAATATTCACAATTCAAGCAAGGAAAAAAAACAACGTATACGTAGTCTATATCAGCGTTCTTTTGCCACCATGAGGCCAACAGCAAGCCGTCTGTTTCGTACGGTCGGCGCCTTGGCCCATGAGAATCCTTTGGTGGGCGAAAATATCTTCTTCTTTTATTGCAGATTGGTTTTCTCACATTCATAGGGTTTGCCACGAGCCGGGACACCTCCACACTGGCCGAAGAAGCCGCAGAAGCGCAAAATTACAGGAGTGGACAAGGTCATTGCTGTGTCTTCTGCAAAGGGAGGTGTCGGAAAGAGCACAGTAGCAGGTAAAGACCAAGCTCTTGGAACCTCATCACTCCATCCGTTAACAATCGTAGCCAATTTGTCGTTGGCATTTGCAAAACTGGGATTCAGAGCTGGTATCTTGGATACAGACATTTTCGGGCCGTCAATCCCGACATTATTCGACTTATCTGGTGAACCCAGACTCTCCAAAAGTGCGCGCAGAGCATTCATTGGCCAAGGTACATTGCTTACAATTTTAGATAATCAGCTTGTTCCCTTGACAAACTATGGTGTCAAAACCATGTCAATGGGCTATCTTGTCGGAGAATCAGCGCCCGTTGTGTGGCGCGGGCCTATGGTCATGAAAGCAATACAACAGCTCCTGCATGAAGTCGAATGGGGCGGCTTGGATGTGCTCGTTCTGGATTTGCCGCCTGGAACAGGTGATACACAACTTACAATAACACAGCAGGTCATACTTGATGGTGAACTTTTCCAGGCACTCCACTCGAGGCATGTCTGCTAATGTCAGGCATAGGTTCCGTCATTGTTACAACACCACATACCCTAGCTACAAAAGATGCCGTTAAAGGTATCAATATGTTCAAGGCTGTCAACGTGGACATTCTTGGGCTTGTACAAAACATGTCACTATTCACATGCCCGCATTGCAATGAGGGGACGCACGTATTTGGATCGAATGAGAGGGTCGAGAAGATGTGCTCCGAGCACAGCATCGAGTTTCTCGGCGACATACCGCTACACCCCAGTATAGGAGACGATGCAGAAAAAGGCAAGCCGACAGTGGTCGCGGAACCAGAGAGCGAACGAGCTGCCGCCTTCTTGAACATTGCCAAAAGCATTGTGCCGAAAATCGAGATGCAGGAGCGTTAAACAGTAACTGGTGTTTCAATTTGGCAGGGCAGGCAGGCTATGTACTATCATGTAAAATATGTAGCTTGGGTTTGTTCCCAAGAATATGGTCAGGCGTATTAAGGGCGTTCATATCCAGTAACTCACTGAAAACCTCCACATACTCGTGAGGAAGTAGTCTGAAAGATGAGCCAGAATGGCAGTTAGCCTCCGCAGTAATAGAACAGGGAGCCTGGTTACCGTGACAACAAAAGTTCGCTGCATAAAGCATCATTCGAGAGTCCTTCCCATTCCGAAACGCCGAAACATGCTCATCGTCGAAAAAGAAGATTGTTTTGCTGCGAGCACCAGATCATTAGTCTAAATCCTCGTTCACTTGATAGACGTGGCGATTTCGGCTTGGATCTTTGCGCATTGCTTGGCCAGATCCAGTGAAGCCAACTAGAGGATAACAAAGTCAGCATTACTTGACACAGAACGAGAACGAAAGTCATTGAAACGCACCTCTACCATGGATACCATCTGGCGTCCGGAACATGCTATCCTTCTTCTGCGTCTTTCCAAATTTCGATTTGGAGTTGAAATCCTGCCATTTATTCTTTCCGGCTTCAAGTTCCTTCTTCGCCTTGATTTTCTTGGGCTTGGGCGGTTTGGCTTCTGCGTCGCCATCTTTGTGGGCATTGGGGTATGTAGTCGCGCCCGCAGAGGAGACCAGGCCAGGTGGTGTTGGTCCGGCCGAGGCCGAAGCCGTGGGCGGCGGAGGTGGCGCTTCAGCCTTTCTCTTATTCGAGACAGGTCTGATGTCACGCGAACGCAATGTTTCCGTGTAGTCGTAGCTCTTGAACTTGACGACGTATACGGGGCTTGCGGCGGATCCGGTAATCGAAGTAATCTTGGCTGGATAAAAGCCCTTGTCGCCCGATACCCACTTGGCCATGACGGTATCGTTGACTTGGTAGGTCACAGGTGTGTCGTCCTTGTCCTCGGGCGGCGGGGGCGCAGTCTTTTTGAAGGCGGGGTGGTTTTCACGCGACCATTTTTCGGGTTCGGTTTGGGGCGAGGGTTGCTTGGAGGTTGGCTTGGGGGCCTGTTTCGGCTTTAGTTCTGAAATGTTCTCGTTGAGAAGATTGACAAAGTCCTTCAACTCTTGTTCAAGCGCTTTGAGTTCAGCATTATCGGGGTCATCGCGTAGCTGCGCAAGAACAAGGTCAAGCTAGAAGAATGGTTAGCCAGGTAGTGAAGGCAGTGTGTGGTTTTTTTGGCAACGCACCTGTTCTTGGTACAGCTCTCTCTCAGTCTCCATCTCGGCTAGACCAGACATCTTATCTTTGCAGGCGATGGAATTTACAGATGATTGGTGGAAGCGCGACGATTCAAAGATTGCAAGACGGGACGGTAGTAGGTGATGATGATGCAAGACGGGGCGGTAGTAGGTGATGATGATGCACGACGCTGCAAGATGGGCGACCGAAAACCATCTTGCGGCCAAAGTGGGGCACGTGATAAGTGTTGCTGTAAGTCGGTGTGGTTCGAGAACGATGGTTTGTCTCGGGCTGTGCTTGATAGACTGCCACCCATCTGTGCTTTTTCTTTTTTTTTTTCCTTTTAGCATTGCAAACATGGGTGTTCATGAAAACAGTTTGAAGTCAAGCGCAAGTTGCTGGGGAGCCGTCAAGCAGCCCTTGAATCGGTCCCAAGCAAAAGGTTGTCGTACTTGGAAACAATAATCATATTACACAGCATCGTCACGGGTTATTCTGTGCAACTTTGAGCGACCTCGATGGCCACTCATTTGTCGTATTCCATGAGGTCGTCAGATATTCAAGATATCAAGGCGCCCATTGTCTCCGACGGCGCCATCAGTGATCACCAACCAGGCCAGGCCTTGTCGTGGCCCCGCCTAACCAGACCTCGTTAGCCCTTTCCAGACCCGGACTTCACCTGGGCCTCACTCAACTCTCTGTGCTCACTGCCTTGCACCTCGTCAATTCATCATCCTCATCGACAATCGCAAGACGCAACATCGCTCAGCCGCGACGCATCGATTATCTGGAGAGCCGTTCACCGCCTGCTCGCCAGTTCCCCGCCAATTGGTGAATTGGCACGGTACTCGGTGCAGCCGTTACATTGCGCCCGCCGCCTGCCCAGTGACGCATACCTATACAGGGCAGCGTCCCATCACCGTCTTCTGCTCCCTTCTTCTTCACCACCACGGTCCGTGTCTCACTACGGAGTACTACCGCAGCCCTTTTGTTCAGCGTTGCATCGAGCTGCCTTTTACCACCCCGACATCGCAGTATCCTGTTTGGTCCACGTTTTCCTGCACCCGCAGACAATTTTCGGTACCCCCCTCTTCGCCGCTCGCCATCCAACCGAATAACCCTGTCGACGCCTCCTCGCTGTGCTGTCAGCGCAGCCTGTTCAACGAACCATGGCGCGAGAAAGAGACGGGGACAGCGCATCTGTAGCACCCGGTGGCCAATCAAAGCATCGCGACGCCGACGCCCACACCGACGTCTCTGCAGCTGCGCCGCATCAACAGCGCCATAAGCCGCAGCACCAAAAGCAGCACCATGTCGGTGGTCGGCTTCATGCCCGCGTCCCCTCCGCCAAGGTCCTGCATACAAAGACGCAACAGCATGGTCAGGCCGCTCCCAGACTGACCAGGCGCACAACCTCTCCCGGCGATCGCGAGTCCAACCGTCGCCCAAATTATCACCGTCGTGTCAACAGTGAAGCCAAGCTATCGCACGACAGCTCCTTGGCCAATCTTCCCAAAAGCACTTCACAGTCTAGCCTCAAGCGTAATCGGTCTAGCATTGAAGTATCTAAGCGCAACCGTTCTTCCGAGAAGCTGCATCGCAATACAAGCAGCACTGCCGTGCACAAGCACAAGCCAACTAAATCGCAAGTGACTTTCAACATTGGCGTGGATGACCCGGAAGACGAATGGGTTGATGCGAGCGGTTCCAATTCGCCGCACATGTCACGAAAGGGCTCTATTATCAGCAGCGGGCAATCATCTTTGCAGCGCAATCCCGCGTCCAACGCCAATTCGAGGCCGCAAACACCTAGTGAGCCTGTGCAGCCGCCTACAACCACTTCCCCTTCTGAGCAACAGCGCCTACGTCAAAAAGAATACCTCACGTCTCGCGTACTGAAGCGCACCATGTCTCAGGGCGCAACCACACAGATGGCAACCCAAATGGCGCAGGCCAATCTACCGCGCCATTCTCCGGAATCCGATGGTGCCAACGGATCTCTCTCGGCGTCTGCCAACCACGATGGGCTGATATCGAGATTTGTCGAGACTCCTGGGTCCGGCATTGTTAGCGAAGGCTCGTTCTATAACCCCCAAGGCAGCTCGAGGCAGTTGCCACCGATATCTCCACGAGTTCAATCGTTTTCAAGCCTATCGCAAAATGGCTCGAGGCAACTCATTTCCGAGATCGATGATAGCGCCCTCGTCCCAAAATCAGCGGGACGCAGTACCGCTCCAAGAGCAGAGACATCGCGCACACAACAAAAGTTGAACCTGCAGCGCCAAAGCTCTGCACTGGAGCCTGGGCAAGCTGTTGGCGCTGTAGGCGGCATTGTCGGGCCTTTAATCGGCATCACCGGTGCAGGTTACGACGGTGCCAGTAGCCGTGATCCACGTGTCAACAGGCTGATGGAAAGAACCGGTATGGAATATCTTGTGGTGCGGAGATGTCAGAATCCCATTGCCCGCTCGCTCAACCGGCTCAGCCGCTTGCCTGACATTGAAAGGAGTAAGCGCATACCTCGTCCTGGCACGCCTCTCGCCAACGGCAGAAGGACAGCACCTGAAGCACCCGCTCGACATATGCGTAATGTAAGTATGCCAGACCCGAGACAGGCCGCAGCCTCACGAAGAGTGGCGACTATACGGAGCAGCGGTGCCGGCTCTAGCTACGATGGCGACGACGCTGCGCGTCTGAGTGAGAGGTTGAGCGGTTCCAGCGCGACGGAGGAAGCTGATGGCACCACCACGCTACTGAGAAACTTGTGGGAAAAGTCCATGGACTTGAGCGCGAGCACCGACTAAGGGTGCTTTTACTAACCGAACGGAGAGAATTATGTCATTGATACTTGTTACAATCTCGTTTTACTGTCACGGCCTTACTTTTTCTAGCCTATGCATGGTGTGGTTTTTCTTGGGATTACGGAGTCCATGGTTGCTCTGGTGTCTCATGGCAAGAGCAAGTTACTGGTAACTTTCTGGTTGGCAGAGCCCGCTTTGAACATAGATTTCTATATAAAGATACATATCAGGTTGATTTTTCACTGCAATGCGGTCGCATTCAACGGTAATTAAACATGGACGATTGAGGGCTGAAGATTCTTGGATCGAAGAAAGTCGTTGCGCGGGGTAGTTTTAATGAACCGTTCCGAAACAAAACATGTTAAAACGTGTGGATCATTAATAGTTTCGTCGTTTTTGAATAGAAGAGATTCTATGCTACACTTGAAAAAAAATCTAATAAATCGAATTGTCTTGACAGCTGTATGTCTAAACATTTGGAGACAAAAGATCGTATTTGACACATCGTTCGACCTAGTGGTTGTTAGTGTGCTAAACTTTGCGATCCAGGGAGCAGGAAACGAAACTCACATCTTCAATGCTTGCCTGCAGAAACTTTCTCGTCTCCAGACCAACCCACAATAGGATCATGGAAAAATCACCGCCACCACCCGCGCCTTGCGTACTGAGCTGACGCAGGATGGGGAGGGAGCTGCTCAGCAGGTCGACGTCGGGGTTTAGGCTGCGGCCGATGCCCTCGAGCAGCAGGATGCTGATGACGACGTTGACAAAGTCGCCCTCGAGGCGGACGTGGTGGCCGCGGACCATGGCGAGCACCTGCTGCAAAATGTCGCCAATCTTGACGTTGCCGAGGGCGAGCGTGCGGCTCTTGACGCTGAGGACCAGGTGCTGCATCTTGAGCGCAAAGACCTCCTTGTCGAGCACGGCGTCGGGCTGGCGGCAGCGCTCGCACATGAGGTGGCCGGCCTTGTAGCCGTCAAACTCGGCGACGGCGCGGAAGAGATCCAAAAAGTTTTTGCGGTTCGTGGCGTTGAGCTCCGTGACGAGGCCCGTGTCGATGAAGACGAGCTGCGGCCGGAAGCCCTCGGCGTCAATCTTGGCCAGCTCCGCCTGCCAGGCGTCGCGGTCGGCGCGGTACGGCCGCAGGCGCTCGAGCACCTCTTCGGTCACGTCGGATGGGTCCACGCCGGGCGGCGGCGCGTCGGGCGCGTGCCGCATGGGCAGCTCGGGCAGCTCGGGCTTGGCCGAGCGGTAGAACCGCACCATGATGTTACCAGGGTGCAGGTCGGCGTGGACAAAGTTGTCGAGGAGCAGCATGCGCAGAAAGGCATCCAGGCCCTCGTCGGCAATGTCGTGCTGGAACACGCCGCCGCCATTTTCCATAAAGTCGGCGAGAGGAATGCCTTGGGCAAACTCCTCAATCAGCACGTTGCGAGTCGTAAAGTCTGTGTAAGGATAAGGGAACCAGGCTGTGGACCGGTCCTTGAAGTTTTGTCGAAAGGTGGCCAGGTTTGCCGCCTCGATACGTAGATCAAGCTGCAGCTTCATCATCTCGCCAAACTGCTCCACCTCGCCAGGTAATGATAGCCACTCCATGGTCGGGATGGCATTCAGCATGGATGCAAAGAACCCCATGATGCGCAAGTCGCGTCTAACTGTTCGCTCAACATGGGGATGAAGCACCTTGATAGCGACATATGTCGAGGGCACGCGACTAGGTGAGCTCAGGAGCACCGTCTTGACATTATGCTTGACATTGTCCGCCATGTGCTTGTTTTTGGCGATGTCCGAGTCGGCCGGCGAGGCCAGGTCCGGCTTCAGCTTGGCCTTGTATACCTGCGCAATTGCGCCGACGCCGAGGGGCTTCTCGTCAAACTCGTCAAATATCTCTTCAAACGGACGGCCGCCAAAGGCCGCTTCGACCGTCGCCCTCGTCACCCGCATCGAGTGGGCGGGCGCGTTGGAGTGCAGCTTGGACATTGTGTCGCAGAGCTCATTGGGGAAGATGTCGGACCGCGACGCCGCCCACTGGCCGAGCTTGATAAAGGCCGGGCCCGCCAGCTCCATGGCCTTGACCAGGAAGCTGTACCACCAGAGCGTGCCCTGGCGCTCATCGTCGCGCTCCGGGAGGCGGCGCCCGAGCCAGATGATGGGCACGGACACGATGACGGGCACGAAGATGGCGACGAGGTGGAAGAACCGCACGCCGGTGAAGATGGGCTCCCAGATGTAAAAGTCGATAAACAGCAGCACCTTGTGCATCAGCCGCGATAGCCCCCGGTCGTCATCATCTATCGTCTTGCGAATCTCCTCTCGCGACAGCTCCAGCATGCGGAGCTCGCCCGTCTCATTGGTACCGCCATTATCCTTGCGCGCGAGCTCGACAAAGGTCGCCGTGCCAATAGCAGCCGCGCCGGCCGACGCGCGCAGTGTCGAGCTGCCGCTGCCTCTGCTTTTGCTGCCGCCGCGCCACGGTATCTGGCGCGGCGTGTGCAGTCGACGCGCGCATTGCAGCCGAATAAATGACGTCGGGTTGAAGCCCTGTGCTTGTCGAAAACCCGACCGGGCAGTGAACCTGCCGAGCAGGAGCTCAACCCTCATCTCTATGGGCTAATCGACGTAATTCTCGTATGCGCCGTTGTTTTCATGCTCGAGCTGGTAGCAATGCGTCATAAAATGTTGTATGTTGAGGGCTCCGGCGTGTGCCGGCAGACAGCTTCGAGTATTGCCGTTGAAGCCGTTCACTTGCAAGTCAGTGACGTAGGTACATGTGCAGGGGCAAACCTACCTAATTCAGCCAGAGTAAAAAGAGCAGAAAGCATGAAGCTGATTGTTAGTGCCTGGGCTAGTCCGACACACATCTCCTAACAATTCCGATGCCGCAGCCTGGTTCGCGGCACGCCCCACGGACTCGCCGTCATGACGCGATAAGATTAGAAATTTCTCCCCGTCCCTTTATTAGTCGCAGGGTGGCGCTGTTTGTCCCTTTTGGACAGCCAATCTTGATCTGCGCATTTGCAGCATATCCATTTTCAACCTTTTGCCCAGTTATACGACAGAACTCACGATGGGGTGGTTCTGGGCTGATCAAATTCCCGCTGCAGGGCATCTGTCCAGCGGTCACCCGACAGCCCTGGCTGGCATGGAGCCTCCTGTAAGCACTGCGCGTGTGCGAAGTAATGAAAGCGCCCAACTTTGAAAGCTAATGCGACCTCCATCAATAGGCTAGCTGCCCGATGCATAAAAAGTCGCTTGATAAACTGATTCCCGGTACTGAAGCGACGAAATCTGCGCCTCCCCTCCCTTCCACGTCAGGCTGCCCCGTTCCCCATGACCAGCGCGCCGCGGCCGTTGCTTCGGCCACGTCAAGACCAGCAGCAACTGCCTCGCAGCCCAAGTCGATCCTGTCGCAGCTTAACCCTCTCAACTACATGTTTTCCGACCTGTCACAGAAGCCGGCGCACAACCAGACGCACGCGCTGCCCACATCACGCGAAGAGTCCACCATCCCAAAGGGCGACGGCCATGGCACGTGGGAGTATCCCTCCCCTCAGCAAATGTACAATGCGCTGCTGCGCAAAGGCTACGCGGACACGGATATCACGGCTGTCGAGTCCATGGTCTCTGTCCACAACTTCCTGAATGAGGGCGCCTGGGCGGAAATCGTCGGCTGGGAGCAGCGCTTCCACCGCGGTCTCTACAGGGGCTGGCAGCTGTGCAAGCGAGGCGAGGAGCATTTCGAAGAGGAGATGGATCGCAACTGGGACGGCAAGGAGCCCGAACCTAGTCTTATCCGATTCCAAGGCAGACCAAAGGACATGACGCCCAAGGCGGCCATGCTCCAGGTTCTGGGCTGGATTTATCCATCCAAGTTTGGGTACGTTGTTTTAGCGGCGGTATTTTCTTCAGGGTGAAACTTGTCTAACATTATCCAGAACCGAGCCACCCTTTGACCGACACGATTGGTATATCTCGCGCGAAGTCAACGGCGAGCAGAAGGAGATCCGATACGTCATTGACTACTACTCTGACGATGCGGACGACAGCGACGAGCCAGTCTTCTACCTCGATGTCCGCCCAGCGGCTACACCACAAGGAGCTGCTGAGAGGATCATCCGATGGAGCAGCGACGTATGGTGGAAGGCCATCGGTGGTGATGTGCGAGAGCAGAATCCGCAACCATTCTTCCGCCACAACTCTCCCAAGCCATTTGGTTAAATGATTGGTCGACTCTCCATGAGCCGTCTCTTTCACCTCATTTGCATATTTTTTTTTCACGGATTAGCGATGCGACACATGTAACGAGGCCTTCACTTCCCTCTCCGCTCCAAAATGGTGGATGTATTTGTACTTATATTGTATGTCAGAGTGTAATATTCACCAAGAGAAAACGTCCATCTAGAGTATCTTCTTTCTTCCTCACTCAAAATATGCCACGATTCAAGTTGTTCCAGTTTGCGGGCTGTTACTTTGAATGAGATCCCATGAGCGTCAACCATTTCAAGAAGTTTTTTTCAACACAGTCCTGGTGTGCGCCGGTGCTCAGCATTATTATGACACGATGAAAATTTGCTGGCGCCAAACTCTTTAAAACTCTGCTTTATAAAAAGGATTCTACTGATTCTACTAATTCTACTACTTCAACTACTTCGACTGCTTCAACTGCTTCAACTGCTTCAACTACTTCAACTGCCTCAACTGCTTCAACTACTTCAACTACTTCTACTAATTCTAGTATATTATAGGCCACCTGGGCCATCTTTTCCCTTTTCCACGTTGCTTCACAGAATACCTTAATAGATCGGTACCTTGATCCAGAGTACTGGATTGGGCGACCGTTTTGGCAGCTACCAGCTGGTTGTCAAAGGCTAAAAGGGACCCGCTAAAAAGTTGACCTGGGCATCGAATTTTATCTTCTGCTTGGACCAAAGTCCAAGCGACCTGGACGACAAAAAAGGGCCTTCCAGTCTGCGCTTCATACGCCGATATTGATTATGACGGCAGAGGCTGCGACGAAGCCTAAGACCCCGTGCACCGTGTCTCCAGAGACCACAGAAGACGGCTACGTTCGCCTGCACATCACTCCGTTTGACGCCGACCTGCTGAAGATCGTCGTGCCAGCTGCCGCTCTCCCTAACGCCCGCAACATTTCCTATCATTCGATCGAAACATTTCCCGAAAGGCGATTTGGCTTTGTTGAGCTGCCGCAGATGGACGCCGACAAGATCAAGAAGAAGCTGAATGGCATGGTACTGAAGGGTAGCAAGATGCGCGTCGAAAAGGCCCGTCCGGAAAAGCGCATCGAGCCAGACTCGGCGGATGACGCTGATAAGGTCGGGAAAAAGTCAAAGGTACAGAAGGACAGCGATGATGCGGCGCGACCGAAGAAGCGCAAGCGCGAAATGGGTGTCATTGACGGCGTCATGCTTGACGACCGCAAAGTCAAGCGTGGATGGACGGAGCCCGCCGACTATAAAAACAAGAAGAAGAGCAAGGACAGCTCCAAAGAAACCAAGAGCACCGAAAAAGACAGCAAGCGAAAGCAATCGAGATCAAAGTACATCGAAAAGGAGGAGTGTCTTCTCAAGACAAGAATGCCCCCCAATGAGATGAGAAATCTTCCCGAAGAAGATGCCAGCATCAGCAAGAAGAAAAAGAAGGGTTCTTCCAGACAAGTTACGGTTCATGAATTCGAAAAGACTACAAAATACATGAGCTTCCTCCGGTCGGCTGCTCCCGAGACTGAGGGCAAACCTGCGACAGAATTTATCGAGGGCAAAGGTTGGGTAGACGAAGATGGAAATGTGGTGCAAGTTGTCAAGGCCAAGGAAGTGCCAAAGCCGCAGCCCAAAAAGGCAAAGAAGAAGCAAGTGGCGTCTCCGGAGCCCGAGTCTGAAGATGAGAGCTCTAGTGAGAGCGACACTTCCTCAGACGATACTTCGTCCGAGGAGGAATCTGAGGACGAGCCATCGGAGGAAACAGAGAAGCCAAAGTCGAAAAAGGTGGCCGTTGATGCCAGTGAAGGAAGCTCTGAAAGCGATGCCTCTGATTCGGGCAGCGATAGCTCCGAGACTGAAACCCATGCGCCAGAGACGGTAAAACACGCCGCCTCCAAGCCCCTGGTGATTGACATTCCACCCCCTCCCGTTACACCCAAAGCTGTACATCCCCTGGAAGCGCTTTATAAGCGTCCCAAGCCCGATGAAAACGGGACCACGACTCCCGGCGCAGAGAAGGGTGGCTTTAGCTTCTTTGGCGGAGACGACAACGAGGAAGCGGAAGAAGAGGACACTGTCGACAGTGGGATGCCTTCTGTGCCCATGACGCCCTACACGAAGCAAGATTTCGAATGGCGCAACATCCGTAGCGCTGCACCGACCCCCGACACGGTTCACCCCGCGCGCATGCGCAGCTTCTTCCCTCCGATGGACGAGGACGCAGAAATGGCCGAGGCCGAGGAGGAAGAAGAAGAAGAAGAAGAAGAAGACGACGACGACGACAACGACGACGAGTGCGCGGACGACGGTGCTGGTGCTCCTGACGGGCAGGCAACAAGCGAATTTCAAAAGTGGTTCTGGGAGAATAGACGCGACCTCAACCGGTCTTGGATGACGCGGCGAAAGATGGCGGCAAAGGAAAAGCGGCACCGTGATAACAAGGCACGGGCTTCGAAAGCAGTATAGATGTAAATTTTACATGAGTTACTTGCATACATACGTCTACATGAATTCAAAAGCAGCATATTCCAAATTTTGTGTCGTCTCAAAGCAGTGCTGTGCCCAGAATTTCTGAATCAAACTTACACACACACACACTCAGCCCTTCCTAGAAAAGATAATCTCATCAGGCACCCTGCCGGCTACTTCTTCCGCCGCCAGCTTCATGTTTATGCTCTTGACTGCGCCATTCACCGCCGTCTCGACGCGCGCCGCGTACGCAGCACTCGGCCTCGCCGTGTCGACGTAGCCGTAGCGCCAAATGGCCCAGTAGTCGCCCGATGCGTGCTCGAACCGCCACTGCACGGGGAATGCCAGGTTCTTGCGGTCCGCCACGAGAATGCGCTCGGCGGCAGCAGCGTTTCTGGGATTATTGGCCTCGTCGAGCCGGAGATGGAGCGTGCCGTAGCCCGGGTGGTGGTACTCGCCCACCAGGGCGTTGAGCGCGTGGGTGGAGGGCAGCGGAGGGCTTGGCCGGTCGGGGAAGAGGGTGTCGATTGCGTCGTCGATGGCCTTTTCAGACGCAGCGAGCTTCTCTTTCCAGCTATGCAATGATGATTTCTGCGGTTAGTCCACCACAGAGAAAAGAAAGGGAAGAGAAAATGTGCGAAAAAAAAACAAGACGGAACAGAGTGAATGGCAGCAAAGAAGAAGAAAAAAACACTTACAATTTGGAAACGTTGAAACGATGGGCCTCGGGTGTGCCGATACGATCCTCTATGAGCTTCCGCGCAATGACGTGTCGCACCTCGTTGGGCTGATTGAGAAAGATGACCAGGCCGTATCTGAGCTCCGGCAGCCAGACGACGTTGGCACCGTGGCTCTCCGTCGACCCCGTGTGATAAAGGAGCACGTGGCCGTGGATCGTGGTACGCAGCCAGGCGAGGCCATACAGGTTAATATCCAGGCCCTGCAGAGGTTCCGTCTCGGGCTGGACAATCATCCTGGGCCTGCGAATGTCGGCGTGCACGCTTCTCGACAGCGGTGCCGTCTCGTCAATGAGGCACGCGAGCCACTTTGTGTAGTCCTCGACGGTGGACAGCTCCGTGCCGGCGCCGCTGACGCCGGGGGCGTCCCAGAGAGGGTACTCGCCAAACTCTTGCCGCTCGCGGTTCCAGTAGTATCCTCTGGCGACGGAGGCGTGCTTGGACCGGTCCACGTCTCGCAGGTTGAGAAACGTCGAGGTCATGCCGAGCGGCTCCCACAGCACCCTCTGCAGCGTCTGGCGGAGGGGCTCGCCCGTCAGTGTTTCGAGCACGTGGGCGAGCGTGACGTACATGAAGTTATTGTAGACCCATTTCGTCCTTGGTTCGTACGTGAGGGGGAAATGCCGAACAATACGCACAATATCTTGCAAAGTCGCCGTCGCATTGGTCTCATTCAGCGTGTTGGGCAGGGCATCGATGTGGCCGGACAGGCCGGTGCGATGGCTCGCAGCATCTTCGAGAGTGACATGTGCCGCGGCCCACTCGTTGCTGACAACAAAGTCGTCGCGGATAATGGACGAGATGGGAGTCTCCCAGCCCCGGGAGAGAACCGGGTATGTCTGGTTGTCAATTACCTGGGCGAGCGTGGCTGCGACTTGCGCTTTCGTGGTCGAGCCCACATACCACAACGTATCGGTGGTAGCGGGCACGTTGGGGAGTTGGGCATATCTATAGGCCTTTGATTTTCACCCATGTCAGTCAGTAAGGTAAACAGCAGTTTTTATCTCGAGAGTGTTGCAGTGGGCACGCAGATTGCACCTACCTTGGTGTAAGAACGCCCAGAGTCAACAACACCAATGGCCAAGCCTGCGACTTTCCATTCGTCCAGCAGGGCTTCCACATACTCGTCAAACTGAGTTGTGAATGGGCTCTGGCCCGGCGAGGTAGAGTTTCGGCCATGGCCGAGAGGGGGTTGAGTGCTAGCTGGTGTAGCACCAACAGTTGCGAATGACATGGCTGTCGACAAAACAAGCCGTTTGGACAATCTCATGGCATGCAGTAGCTCGGCCCTATTCTTGGTGCAAATTGCGCACACGGGACGGAAGATGGGGAAGAATAACAAGAACAAGAAGCATGTAGCGCCCGGTGCGCAATTTATGCAGCCCTAGAGTTGTCTCAGTTGGAGATGAAGAGAGGCTTTGTGAGGCCCAGATGACGAACTCATGCAGGAACTGGCTGCCCCGCACAACATTACGGTGTGCAAAGGGTTTGTGCAGGTACAGCCTCTAAAGCCATGCTCACTTTGCAAAAAGAATTGAGTACATAATATCAGTCGCTTGCTACTCCAAGATGCAGGCCCTCCTCTTCTCTCGATATAGTCTAGGCGTGGAAGACTGAGCCAGCTTTTGAGAAATGGCGCCGACCCAACGGCAGACCAACAGCGGATGAAGAGTTTCCTGGACCTGGAGCAGAGAATGAAGCTCCATCCTCCTTGTTGTAAGAGGCAACTCGAAGCGTGTTTGGATGTTGGGTTCAGTGGAAATAATTGCTAGGTCAAGTCGATTTCGCCGCTTTGCCAGGCGTAGGCACCATGGTACGGCGAAATGGACTCAGCGAAGAATAAAACAGCAATATATCATGTACATAGTATTGATCATGACGAAGAATATAAAATGCCCTATGCATAACAATTTTCCTACAAACGCCGTTGCCCCTTATGCAGAGCTCTAATCAAAAACAACCTTTGATCCCGCAAAGGCCGCAGCCTTTTGCGACTCTTTAGCCTTTTTCCGCGCCTCCCAGCTAGGATGCAAAGGACCTTGATCGTCACGCTTCTTTGGCGGTGGCGGCGGTCGTCTCGTCTCCTGCTGCTGCCCACCGCCGCCGCCGCCGCCGCCCGACGCCGACGAGAACGGGTTCCTGACGCCCTTTTTCCACGGCGTCCTGCTATCACCAGCATCGACGGCGCCGCGCTTCATATCCCAGCCGTCGTCGCGGCCGCGGCCCTTGTTTCTGGCCGCGTCCTGGAGGTGCTTGGCGCGGCTGCCGTACTTTTGCGCCCAGATGGCGCGGCGGGCCTGCTGGCCGCGGCGCTTCTTGGGCGGCGCGACGTCAACGTCCGACGCCGACTCGGACCCGGACACGTAGCCGCCCATGAGGGACGGCAGGAACGTCGAGCCGGTGGGATGGCCGCCGGCGGTGGCCGAGGTTGCTTTTTTGGAGCGTTTCCGTTGCGGCTCGGGAGAGGATGAGAGGGAGACGCCGCGGGAGGTGACCTTTTTGTCGCATGCGGCTTTGGCGCGAGGCTCGTCGTCGTCGTCGTCGGTGTCGACTGCGTCGTCCGGTTCAGAGTCGCCGCCCGACAGAGAAATGTCGTCGAGATTGACCGTTTCTTTCCCGCGATACTTTGCCCATAGGCGGGCGCGCTCCTCGTCGTCCTCGTCCTCGTCCTCGTCGGAGGAACTGCCTAGCAAGCCGTCGAGAGCCGAGATATCGTTCTCTTGTGCGACTTCTGCGTCGCTGTCGAGATCTTGTATAGCCGGGACCGCGTCTTCATCGTCGTCATCGTCAGCGCTGAAGCCTTCAAAATCGGTCTCATCCTCATTGTCGACGGGGGTCGTCTTCTGGTCCGCCTTTACTGGCACTGGCTCGGCTTCTTGGGCATTTTCCGTCTTTTGTTTTCGCTCGCGCTTCCCCTTTGCGCCCTTTTGTGGAACAGGAATATCTAGCGCCTCGCAGACAAATGTAATGGCCTTGTCGACAGCCTTCTTGACGCCGTCGCGATTGTAGAGGCCGCTGGTGACGTTGTGGAGCACCAGCCGCTCGTCTTCGGCCAGTTCTGGTTTCGCAACTCCCTTCTTCAGCTGTGCGGGGAGGTCTTCGTGGTTCGCAATCGATTTAATCCTGAGTAGCGAAGAATATAGGTGCGCGCGCGCGGTCTGGTGTAGGTCCAATGACTGCAAGAAAAACACAGGTCAGCAACGCCATTGCGCAAACACACACGGCTGTACTGGTTCACACCTTGAGAACGTTGATGTCTCTCTCGAGTGCCGCTTTCTTCTCCGGATCTTTATCAAAAGCGCGCTGTCTCTTGCTCATACGCTGGCGTTCGAAGCCTTTGGCCTCCTTGAGCGCGCGAGCAATATCTTCCTGGAGCTTCTCCAGGTGTCGGAGGGACAAGCAGTCGGCTCCTCTCTTCCTCTTGGCCATATCGCAGGGACTGGAGAGTTTGGGAAAATGCTGCTTGAATGAGACGAAGAAGATCTATCTGGCAAGTGGCGTCTCGATTTCGTGTTGGGTGTCGTCTGTTTGGCCGGAAGGATTGACGTCGACGGTCTCTGATCAACCACCAACTTTTTTTTTCTTTAGCTTTGCGATGCCGATCGGGGTCCGGTACAGTGGGGCTTCGCTGGAGCGGCCTTGAGGTGCAGCTTTCATTGCCATTGCGACTAATATGTACGTATAAGCATTTTGATCGTTTGTCTGAGTTTAAACACATTTGATTTTCTTGGGATCTGATTATTGCATTTCTACTTTTGCCTGATCTTCCGTGTGAGAGTGCCGGTATGCCGTTGGCTTCAAACCCTGTTGAGCACTACGATAACCTTGACGAGCCCATACGCAGAAGTCGTTTAATCATACGGAAAATTTGTTATTACTATTGCGCTGAGTATTGAATGACTTGGACGAGACTTTCTCGGTCATCTACGCTCTTCAATTGCCGAAATGCAATATTGTCTTGCAGATTTGGAAAGCGCAGGTATCAGCATACCCTACAAAGCGCATTTACTAGTTCGCCATTTGCATGGCATTGTAAAGTACAAGGCGGCGCATTAACACGGGTTAAATCGCAGAGGAATGCTGCGTAAACTTTCTTTATGACATTGATGAGTAGTCCTGGAGCCCGAATATCGGGTTGAGCTTATGACGCGAATAGCCGCTTTTCGCCGCACGCCGTTGTCGGCTCGAGTCTCGGTGGTGAAAGTTCCTCCCGACATGGAGATTGTTTGACGCCCGCAATCTTAGCAAGCTAATGATTTAGATTACGGCTTGATAAAGTTTCGATGACAGCAGGAAAATAGAGCGCCAGTGATGGGCCATTGCGCGATGGCGCGATGGGTACAATTCATAGTTGGAGCTATGGCTCCTAATCAAGGTTTCATTCCGCCGCGGCCTCGGCTGTTGATGCAAAAAAGAATCTTGATCCTTTCCATTTGTTGACGCTAGGTTTCGTTGCATCGCGACTTTTCCCGGATTGCGCCGTGATGCTTCACGGTCAAGTCGCGTAGAGGCGTCAAGCCACAAGTTGACAGCAACAAAGGCTCGAAGCAACCGATACTTGACTAGTTACTCAGCTTTACTTGGCTGCTTGCAATTCGGCATGCGTGTTTGTACTTGGGCCCGAGAAAAGTCCGCCAGTTTTGGGATGCCAGTAGAAGCCTGGCGCATCTCGGGTTTACGGGCATTTTACGGCGTATGACGACACGGTAAACTTGACTACGTAGAGTCTCAGCCATCTCTTGATTGTTAAAAATTGCAGTCGCCGTCGTCTGGAGTACCTCACGTCACGTCACTGCTCCATCAACAGCTGCAGCTCACCCCCAAACCCCCAAGCCTTGCGCTGCAGCGGAGCTATCATGGGCTAGAATGGCCAGTTAGCGGCGAGGAACCCCCGCACGACGGGGAGCCTATCGAATTCACAGTGCTGATGCAGCCTTCCACGAGGCGATCGGACCCATCAATACGTTTGCTTGACGGCACTTGTAGGTCCAGGCCATTTCGAATGCTCGCCTAATTTCGGAGTAGAGACGAAGCTGTCGTCGCGGTAGGTGCTAGACAGACAGCTGGCAGCCAGGACAGCGCCGTCGCTGGGAGAAGCAAGCCACTATTGATGCTTCTACGGTGCGGAGAAAACAACACAAACACAAGTGCTTTGCAATAATAATATAGCGATTATGCAGCCATGTACGTACTTGCGTCTATGGCCATACATCTGTACCATGAATGTACCCCAAACTTACTTG
Source organism: Aschersonia sp. MBC 622 (assembly GCA_030782805.1). Lineage (NCBI taxonomy): Eukaryota > Fungi > Ascomycota > Sordariomycetes > Hypocreales > Clavicipitaceae > Aschersonia > Aschersonia sp. MBC 622. The sequence goes on from JARJPL010000631.1 coordinate 85,512, forward strand.
GACTTTTGTTACCCAGCCGAGCCAGGTCTAGAATACCGACTACCCCAAGCCATGCCCAGGCTAGTCCGTCAATCACTTTGCTGTCAATGGAATATAGCGGTCGCATGGTTGTATCTCACAGGCAACCCGGTTGCAGCAGCTCCGTTTTCTCTGTTGTAATGCGTCGGCTTTTGCAGAAAATGGCCACCCAAGACAGAAGACGCCGTGATTCGCAGGGCGTGTAAGAGGGAGCAGCCGCGGCACCAGCAAAACCCATGAGAGCATCGCGACACTTTACACCTTATATCTGGTGCCTGATGATCCTCAATAAGCATTCTGTTACTGCATTTCTCCTGCCGACGGCGCAAAAGATTGAAAGGGACCGTCCAAAGCAGCGGCGTTCTTCCAGACCCAGGCCAGGCCCAGGATACAGGAATAGTGTAGCAATGATGCAGACGAAAACAAGCCCAAGGCACGCAAAGAAAAAGATGGTGTGCTACAAACACCATGTTTATCACTGCTTTCAACCCCGCAGTCTCAAAACGGGCTTGGGGGTGGCATTGGCTTTTTTTGCGCCAGCGTCGTGGCTGCCACCCTCCACACCATCTCAGACTGATAATCCGTGACTGGTGACTGGCCAGAAACTCAGAGAGCGACTTGGGCACTTGGGGTGGCCATTCCACTAGTATGCTTTCTTTCATTACCTGCCTTTTGCCGCTTGCATGTACCGGCCGTGTACTCTCTACTGGCCCTCTTGGTGTTTTTCATCAACTTGTGAGGGAGGGCTCCGGATCGCCACGGCGCGGCGGTTCGGCATCAGCTCTCCCAAATGCGCACTCACTATGTACTCACTGATCAACGGCCAGCCAGCTGGCAGCCTGGCACGCGCCTGCTTTCTCCTCATTCCTGACCCCTCCTCGTCCCTGATCTTGCGACACCTTGAATTCTAGATTTTTCAACACTTGATTTCAGAATACCTTTTCGAGTCCGTTTTTGTCTGTCGCTGCGAGCGCTCTTCAAATTCTTTGACTCGACTTTCCATTGAACTTTCCCAGCAGCCTCGAAGCTGTGTTAGTGCCACACTTATTAGACGGCCGACCAGCCCTGCCTGCTCGCTTCCCGGTAGCAGACAGTTTTTCAACAAATAAAAATCAACACATAAAAAAGCAAGAAATTGGCCTGCGCAGAATTCGCTGTCAAAAATCAAGAGAAGGGCACCGACTCATCTTGATCACTCATCCAAGTGCGTACGTCATCAACCCATTCCCATTCTATTACACACGGCTCCTCTACATCCAACGGCCCATCGCCAGGACGAGCTTGGCATATTCATGGTTACAAAGAGCTAAGATCTGGCCTACTATTGATAAAGACTTTGGGCGACGCTACAAATCGTTGAGCTCTCTACCGGCCATTCTGTTTGGTAAGCTTCATGTCACAACCTGCGACCCAGTTCTGCTCCATGTTCCGTTTGCTGCCGGCGGGCGGATCCCATCACGAATCCACATTACACATGAGTTGTAAATGAGAGCCGCATCAAAGACGGTTACGCTTTAGCCTCCAGGCTCCGTTCTCGCAGTCCTCAACGACTGTGTAGTTGTTCAGCCGCCAAACGTGGCTTGTTGGGCTGCCGCGAGACAATGCCGTGATGCCAAGAGTCTGTGCCAGCTCGGTCGCATCCGGCACGTCTCGTTTCATACATGACTCTCCCCTCTTCCTAGTCTTGTCTTCAGTTCTTGCATCAGACTCGTCTTTATTATCAACTAACAGCTAAATGCAGACTTCGACTGAATCACAACTCTCTCTCTCTTCAAAGCCCGGAACCAACCCAACACTCATCATGACTACCGGGCCTTTGAAACAAGCGGCCGAGTCCGCTCGATCGAGAAGCTCTGAGATCATAAAGAGCGATACTGTTGCTGGCATTTCAAAATTTATCCATACTCCCTACATGGTGGCAGCTCTCCCATTCATCAATGGCGGTATTAGTGGCATGGTGGCCACCACAGTTATTCAGCCCGTCGACATGGTCAAAGTCCGCATCCAGCTGGCTGGCGAAGGCACTGCATCAGGCCCAAAGCCGAGCCCGATTGCTGTTGCTCGTCAAATCGTGGCCAGTGGCAAGTTTTTAGATTTGTACACTGGTCTATCCGCTGGACTTTTGCGTCAAGCGGTATATACAACAGCTCGTCTAGGCTTCTTCGACACCTTCATGGGCTCATTGGGCTCCCGAGCCAAGGCTGAAGGCCGAAGTGTTGGATTCAAAGAGCGTGCCACTGCCGGTCTCGCTGCTGGCGGTCTCGCTGCCATGATTGGAAACCCGGCAGATCTTGCCCTCATTCGCATGCAGAGTGACGGCTTAAAGCCCCTTGCCGAGCGCAAGAACTACAAGTCCGTCATTGATGCTCTGTCATCCATCGCCAAAAGTGAAGGCGTTGGTGCACTCTGGGCTGGTGCGGCTCCCACTGTCGCCCGAGCCATGGCCCTCAATTTCGGTCAGCTTGCCTTCTTCAGCGAAGCCAAGGTTCAGCTGAAGCAAAAGACGGATCTATCTCCTCGGATGCAGACTCTCACCGCGAGTGCCACGGCTGGCTTCTTTGCCTCATTCTTCAGCTTACCCTTTGACTTTGTCAAGACGCGACTACAGAAGCAGCAAAAGGGGCCTGATGGAAAATTGCCGTACAAGGGAATGGCAGACTGCTTTTCCAAGGTAGCTAAGCAAGAAGGTCTGCTGCGATTCTACCGTGGTTTCGGTACATACTACGTCCGCATTGCGCCTCACGCGTAAGTTCACTTACACGCAGCTGGCTGTGACATGTTCGCTAACCAATGTCTTGGCAGCATGGTAACTTTGATTGTTGCCGACTACCTTGGTTGGCTCACAAAGTAATTTGTAAATTTTCTGACGACTTTATGTTGCTTTCTTTTGTTTTCCTTGCTTGTGCTTTCCTTTTCGTTGTCAGACTCTTATGACGTGCTAGTTCCTTCTAAAACCTTCTAAATGGCATTTGCAGCCATTTGTAGGCTTGACAAACCTTTTTTTCTATCGGTCAGATTTTGCGGCAGAGCTAGACAGTTTTCTGTTTGAAAATGTCAGTATACTACCAATCAAAAAAAAAAAAAAAAAAAAAAAATCAAGTCCGTTTTATTTGCTGCATGAATCTTTTCGTCAGCCTAGAACATGAAAGCGGCACACGTGATTTCGTGCCCAAACTTTACACGCTATGACGCACTTTGGCGTGCGACGTGAGGAGCTCCAGACGAGCCGCCAATTCTTTGTGCCAGCCCGTAATTTGGCGGATACTTTAGTCTGCGATGCGCAACGTTCCCAGCTGTGCGAACATGTAGAAATGGTCGGAAGAACGCAGCGATCAAATGCAACCGGTCGTCGAGGAAGCAGTAATGCCGTCGCTGTCGCAGGGAGGGGTGCTTCAAGCATCTATCGCGAGATGCTTGCTGAAGCCGGCATAGAGGGATCTGCACCTCGAGACAGAATCAGTGGTGAACCTCCGCTAAAACGACGGCGTGCCGGTAAACGAGGTCCTAGTGAGGAGCCACAAGCAGGAAGCGATACGGTCGCCGTCATCCAAGAATTATCAGACGACGAAGACGAAAACGTCGAGTTCTATGATGTGCCTTTACCACCTGCGCAGGTACAAACAATCGAACGAGATTCAGAAGACGACAGCGACGAGGATGAAGAAGACTTAGTGTTCCAGGACGTCGATCTTGTCGCCGCGCTGGAAAAGGGCAAGGAAATCGCATCGTCGGCCGCTGAGCCGAGGGCACAAGACCTCGAGCTCAACTTGACGGCCCAAAAAGCCGCAAACGCGGCGAGCAAGCGCAATGCCGAACGTCGCAAACCTATAACAAAGGAAGAGCGAGATCGGCGGCTCAACGTGCACAAGATGCACCTGCTGTGCCTGCTCTCGCACGCTGCGCGACGAAATCACTGGTGCAACGACGAGCAGGTGCAGGACGCGCTGCGGCCGCACCTGAGCGGCAAGACGATCGACTACCTCACGCCGGGATCGCATCTTTCGCAGTTTGGCCAGACCGAGAGCCTCAAGACGGGCCTCAAGCAAGCGGCCGACATGTGGCGCGCCAAGTTTGAGGTGACGGAGAGGGGGCTGCGGCGCGCGCGCTGGGCCGAGGACGCGGCGCAGCTGGAACAGTACCAGCTCCCTGACCATCCGGAGACGTGCACCGACAGGCAGGATTTTGGCCACGCGGCAAAGACGCTGCAAGGCTCGCGCGACGTGGGCGCCCAGCTGTACTGCGCGCTGCTGCGGGGTGTGGGCGTCAAGGCTAGGCTCGTGTGCTCGCTGCAGCCGCTGGCGTTTGGCAACGGAGCGCCGACGCTACCTAGGGTGGCGCCGGCAAAGACGCCGGCCAAGACATCGATTACGACACAGCGGGCGGAGGAAGCGCGCTCTCAGGTTGCGCAGTACAAAGAAATGGCGGCCGCGACGGCTCAGACCAGCTCGACGAGGCCGACGGCACGACGGCGGCTTGGACATCCAAGTGCTGCCAGTCACAATTTCGAGCCCAAGCCGTCACCGTCACCTACGAAACCGCAAAAGAGCTTTGCGACGCCGGTGCGGCTTCGAGAGTCTGCGCATCCCGTCTACTGGGTGGAAGTGCTGGATACGGGCCATCAAAAATGGCAGCCAGCGGATCCGGTAGTCACGCATACGTTTTGGAAGACGAAATCTCTGGAGCCGTCTATTACGGATAGGGAAAACTGCATGAGTTATGTGGTTGCATTTGACGAGGATGGCACGGCACGCGATGTTACTGTCCGATATGCAAAGGCGTATACGGCAAAGACGAGGCGCATCAGGGTCGACGGGACTGATGACAATGGCTGGTGGCGGAGAGCGATGCGACTATTTACTAGGCGGCGCCCGACGACCCTCGACCAGATTGAAAACGCGGAGCTGGCAGGGGTGGAATCCAGAGAACCCATGCCTCGCAATGTACAAGACTTTAAAGATCACCCAGTGTTCGCGCTGCAGCGACATTTACGGCGCCACGAAGTACTTGTGCCGACAGCGATGCCATCTGGCACTGTGAGCTCCGGCAACAAGGGCCCGCTGGAGAAAATATATCGAAGACGGGATGTGCGGATTGCCAGAACCGCTGACAAATGGTTCCGGATGGGACGTCAAGTGCTGCCCAACGAGATTCCTGCAAAATGGCTGCCCAAGATTAAACGAACAAGGCCGAGAAATGAATCGTTCGACGACGACGCGCGCGCAGAACAGGACGCGCAAGACGCGGCTGGCGTACCAATCTACACGGAAGACCAAACAGAGCTTTACACGCCCGATCCGGTGCGCAACGGCCGAGTGCCCAAGAACAAGTTTGGCAACGTCGAGGTCTACGTGCCGAGCATGATTCCCCGCGGCGGCAGGCACATTGTGCATGACTTGGCGGCGCACGCGGCCAAGCTGGTGGGCGTAGACTATGCGCCTGCGCTCACGGGGTTCGAGTTCAAGGGCCGGCAGGGCACGGCGGTTCTCAAGGGCATCGTGGTCGCGGATGAGTATGGTCCCGCGATTGAGGCTGTGCTCGCGGGGCTGGAGAATGTGGAACAGGAGCAGGAGGAGGAGCGCAAGAGGCTCGTGGCGCTGAAGATGTGGCGACGACTGCTGATGGGATTGCGCATAAGGGAGAGGATATGGAGTGGCGTGGATGAGGAGGAGAGACGGGCCGCGGAGGAGGAAGCTGACCGGGTACTGGAGGAGGCGGATGCGGTTGAGGAGGGGGAGGAGGTGGCGGGTCAGAGTGATGTTACGGAGGAGTTTGACATGGTGGTGGATGGAGATGAAACCGAGGAATACGGTGGTGGATTTCTTGTAGATTAATTACGGTGCTTATTTCTGAAATGTCTAATGAAAATGATATGCGTAACTAATAATCGTCGATTTGGTGATTTGATTGCTGGCCAAGGATGCCGTGTGGCGGTGTCGGCCGCTACGTACCAATAATTATAGATTGAGCGCAAGTAATGGCGAATTTACGGAGTGCTCGGCCCCGAAGGGCAACATGTTGATCTTGAGTAGGCTGCGACCCCCCTGAAAACAGGCTGAAGTTTGGCGATATTTGATGATATTAATGGCATGGTAGTTATTATCGGTCGGTGCTCGGAAAGTTGACGTGGCCGACCCGAGCCTTGGCGGGGCGCTAACTAGTAATTACCTAGTTGAGTTTTTTCTTTATTTACCTCTGATAGGATGGCAGCTATTAGTCCGTATTTACGGCGCAATTGTTCTTTGTTCGTGGTTCTTACGGGCCGTACCCAGTTGCCGATTGCCTAGAATGAATCGCGTGTACGTCGCATTTCACATGTTGTTTCGTGACCGCTAGTCTTTACGAGTCGAGAACAACACGTCAATAAAAATAGCGTGTATACAATGGCTATGGACTGGACGCAAAATTTTTCTAGGACAAACGTAATCGTCATAGCAAAGTGTCTGGATTCTCTGGATGCGCACTTCGTGGGCTTGGGCTCGCAGATGGAAGTCGGCGAGACATGTTGTGAGCCAATGACGATGCCGAGTCTAGTTAGAGCATATTCAAGAAGCTTGCCCTGTAAAGCTCTAATTGATAGCTGTGCCGGAATTGGCTCTCATCCAAACTCTCGCCACAACGAAGGCTTCTTTCAAGCAATGGTTCTTGATTTGAAGAACTGGTTCTTTATTCCAACATGATTGCTCTATTCGGGGACCGATTCTTTATTCGAGAAATGGTTCCTTCTTCGAGGAATGATTTAGAGCAGAGTAGGGCGTGAGCACCCAGCAGGCAGCATGACAACGAAACAATGACAGCGCCTTGTCAACTGCAGCTAATGAATGGTTGCGTCATCACTGTCAGCACCACTGACCGGCGACCGGGCGTGGCTGTTTCCACTGAAAATATTTAGTCTGGCAACTACTATCTATAATAGCGCCTCACATTGTCGGAGCACACAAAGCTAACAATGGATTCATTTTCCCCGGCCGTGTTCGTTGAGTTTGCGCGGATCGATAACTTTAATCCCTTATTTTCCTTGCATTCTTTATTTTCCCTTCATCCCCTTGCAACTTTTCCTTTTCTTCCATTTCTGGAAGAAATTTGGAAATCCCACGGGTCGTTGCGACTCTGGCCAACACCCTCCAAAGGCCAACAATCTCGGGACGATTCCGCATCACCAAAGCAAACACCAGCTTCAATTTCGGAATCCTACAGCTTTCATCGCTCGCTACCTGTCTTACTTTCACTCAGTTGCCTCCAGCGCTGATACCGCCTCCTCATTCCCTTTTTCGATGCTCTGACAAACCCGGCCAGCTTCAACGCCGCCGCGTCCCCTCCGTTTGCCTCGCCATGGCACTCAAACGACAGATATGGACGCTGATGCGCAAGAACTTTCGCTGCCTCGTCTTGAGGCACTACCTCATCCTCTCCGCCATGGCCCTCCTCGTCCCGATCGTTCTCTCCCTCTTCTTCAGCAGTGCCCGGAATCTCTTTGTCCCGCCCGCGACGTTTGGCATTGGCGACGTGCGGCCACTAATGTCCATCAAGGATGCCCTGCAGCGCGGCAGCGACGCCGGCCGCACCAAGCTCGTCCTCGTCAACAATGGTCACGCTGGCGGTAACATTGACAAGGTGCTCAACGACGTTGCTAATATCGTGCAGAATGCCAATGCGGGCGTCACCATTGTTCGCGTCAGCAACGAGAAGGAAATCCCCGGCCAGTGTCGCAGCACCCTCCGCGGTGTCACGGCCTGCTTCAATGCCATCGTATTTCGCTCCTCGCCTGACGAGGGCAATGGTGCCATTTGGAACTACACCATCCGTACAGACGCCGCCTTCTACCAAGAACCAATGAGAATCCGCGTCGACAAGGGCGACAACGTTGAGCAGATATACATGATTCCTACCCAGAACATGGTTGACCGAGCCATTGCCAAGATTGCGAACCCTAGCCAGCAGGATCCTCTCGCATCCGTCCAGGAAAAAGCATTTACAAGTCACACTGGCGAGGAGCGCCTCGCTCAGACACGCCGACTCTATCACAAGTCAATCATCAACTTTATGGGCGTCGCCTTCATCACCACCATCCTCTGGATCTCGTATCACTTGACCGGCTATATCGCCACTGAGAGGGAAACCGGAATGTCCCAGCTCATCGACGCCATGATGCCCGTCCGCAAGCCTTGGATGGCCATGTTTGTCAGGCTGCTGGCTCATCATTGGTCCTTTTCCCTCCTCTACGCTCCAGGCTGGCTCGCTGGCTCCTTCATAATTCGTCATGGTGTCTACACGAATACTAGCTACGTCATTCTCATCGTTCTCCACATTCTTGCCGGTCTTGCCTTTGCTTCCATGTCAATTATGATTGCTTGCTTCTTCAAAAAGGCCCAGCTGAGCGGCATCGCTGCAACCCTGTCTATGCTACTTCTAGGTATTCTCGCCCAGGCGCTGACAAAACCTGGTACCGGAGTCGTTACTTCTCTTTCCGTTCTCTTTGCTCCCTGCGCCTATGTATTTGCCATCATCCACATGTCCTGGTTCGAGAGATATGGTAAACCGGCCAGCCTCACCTCCATCCAACCCCAGGCTGACTTTCAGCTGCCCGGCATCTTCTTTTGGATCATGCTTACGATTCAAATCTTCGCATATTTCCTCATTGGAGCCGCCTTTGAGTACTACCTCCATGGCACATCAACCGAGGGGCGCAAAATCACAAACAATGCTGCTTCTATGCCGGACGACGCTGTGCAGCTACGTGGCTTTACCAAGATCTACCATCCCGGCCTCTTTTCTCGCCTCTTTTCTCGCCACTTCTCTCGCCTCTTTTCGTTGGCCTCCAAAAACTCGGCCGAGTCTGTTCTTGCCGTTGACAAACTGAGCCTCAACGTCGGCCGCGGCCAAATTGTTTGTCTTCTCGGTGCGAATGGCAGCGGCAAAAGCACCACCTTGGATGCCATTGCCGGCCTTCACAGGCTCACAAGCGGCTCTATTACCATTGATGGCACAGGTGGCCTGGGTATTGCGCCACAAAAGAACGTTTTGTGGGATGATCTCAATGTCACCGAGCATTTGCGCATTTTCAACCAACTGAAATCACCCAAAAGCCCCGCCAGCAAGGCCGAAATTGACGAGTTGATCGAGGCTATCGACCTTGGGTCAAAGCGCAAAGCTCTTGCGAAGACTCTCTCTGGTGGCCAAAAGCGCAAGCTGCAGCTGGGTATGATGTTGACTGGTGGCAGTGCAGTCTGCTGCGTCGACGAAGTCAGCAGTGGCATCGACCCCTTGTCGCGGCGCAAACTTTGGGACATTCTCCTCGCCGAGCGCGGAAAGCGCACCATGATCCTCACTACACACTTCCTCGACGAAGCTGACCTGCTTGCCGACCATATCGCCATCCTTTCCAAGGGTACGCTGCGGGTAGAGGGCTCGTCTGTTGAGCTCAAGGACAGGCTCGGTGGCGGATATCGAGTCATGATCCACAAGTCTGCCACGACAAATCCATTACCCAATGTGGAGGGCGTCAAGAAGACGGACGCCTTTGACCAGGTAACATATATCTCTCCATCTTCTGGCCTTGCTGCTGCAGTCATCAAGAAACTTGAAGATGCTCAGGGCTCTGATTACCGATTCACCAGTCCTACAATTGAGGACGTCTTTTTACAAGTGGCAGAAGAAATCAAGGATGAAGAAGCTTTTCGAACTGATCAACAGTCTACGGAGAAGAAACAACCTACGGAAAAGAAACAACCTACGGAAAAGAAACAGCCTATGGAAAAGAAACAACCTACTGAAACGACCCATGATATAGACGACATATCCAAAAACGAACAGCAGCCGCAAGGGTTGCAGCTCATGGACGGAAAGCAGGTTGGCTATCTGCGCCAGACATATATCATGTTTGCCAAGCGCATCATAATCCTCAAACGCAACTGGCCCACCTATGCGATTGCATTTGGCATTCCCATACTTGCTGCTGGTCTCACGAGCCTCTTTGTTAGCAATGGGACACTGCAGGGTTGTGCCCCTGAAGACCAGGTCTCAAATCACGGCACCGAAGATGCATTCGGCCAGATTTTAGACACGGGCGGCGACCGACTGACCTTTCTTGCCGGACCACGCTCCAAGGTATCTCTCACCAACCTTGCGAGACTGTTTAGGCCCATCTTGAATGGGTCCACGGATGGTGCCGCTGCCGGTTCCGTATTCCTCACCCGACTGAGGCTTGTTGACACCTTTGACGACTATTCCAACTACATCACGAACAACCCCAGAAACGTCACCATGGGGTTTTGGTTGGGCGATGATAACAGCAAGCCAACATTTGCATGGGTTGCAAACCTGTTCATCACTAGTTCGATCCTCTCGCAGCAGCTCCTCGACGTGTTACAGACAAACACATCCATAGCGACAACCTGGTCGGCCTTTGACACACCATTCAATCCCAGTATCGGCAATGCGCTCAACCTGGTTATTTACATGTGTATTGCTCTTGCAGTGTACCCGGCATTCTTCGCGCTCTACCCCAGCAATGAGCGCCGGCGCTTTGTTCGAGCTCTGCAGTACTCCAATGGTGTGCGTCCTCTGCCTCTTTGGCTGGCGTACTTGGTATTCGATTTCATCGTGGCCCTCGTTAGCTCTGCCATTGGAACTGGCATATGGGCGGCGCTGTCGAAAGTCTGGTACAACATTGACTACGTTTTTGTCGTCTTGTTCCTCTACGGACTTTGCTCCATCATCTTCTCCTACATCATCTCGCTCTTTGCCAAATCGCAACTGGGTGCATTTGCTTGGTCCGCCGTTGTGCAAGCGATTTTCATGTTGGTTTACCTCATTATCTATGTCTGCGTCTTGACGTACGTGGACGCTTCAAGAATTGACAATGCGCTGCGTCTGTCGTATTTCCTCCTTGCGCTTTTCTCACCGATTATTTCCGCCACTCGCGCGCTCTTTATCGCCACGAACCTGTTCTCCATTTCTTGCGACGGCAATGAGCTCTCGCGGAGCCCGCAGGGTCTGAACTACTACGGCGGTCCCATTCTCTACCTCATCGTGCAGTCCATCGGCTTGTTCCTCATGCTGCTATGGCTGGACAGCGGCTCCCCCCTTTCATGGCTGCCCCCAATCTTTTCCCGCAGTCGGCCGACCAAGGACCTCGAATTAGTGGACCAAGACGTCCTCGATGAGCAGGAGCGCCTTAGCGGCCCAGGTGCTCAAGGAGACGGCTTACGCGTCTACCATCTGACCAAATCCTTTGGCAAGAACACCGCCGTCGACAACGTCAGCTTTGGCATCAGACACGGGGAGGTCTTTGCGCTTCTCGGACCCAACGGTGCCGGCAAGTCCACCACTATCTCCGTCATCCGCGGCGACCTGAAGCCCAGCCGCAACGGCGGCGACGTCTTCATCGAGGATGTGTCTGTGACCAAGAGCTTGGCGCTCGCGCGTACCAACCTGGGCGTGTGCCCGCAAGTCGACGCGCTCGACGCGATGACGGTGCGCGAGCACCTCGAGTTTTACGCGCGCGTCCGCGGCATCCCCGACATCGAGCACAACGTCTCGGCGATCATGGCGGCCGTCGGTCTCAGTGCCTTTGAGACTCGCATGGCGCACAATCTTTCGGGCGGCAACAAGCGCAAGCTGAGCCTCGGCATCGCGCTCATGGGCAACCCGGCCGTGGTGCTTCTCGACGAGCCCTCATCGGGCCTCGACGCCGCCGCCAAGCGCGTCATGTGGAAGACGCTCGCCGCCACGTCCCGCGGCCGCTCCATCCTCCTCACCACCCACTCGATGGAAGAAGCTGACGCGCTCGCCGGCCGCGCTGGCATCCTCGCCGGTCGCATGCGCGCCCTCGGTACCCCCGATGAGCTGCGCCACCGCTTCGGCGACCTGATTTACGTCCACCTCGTTGCCGCCTCGGCCCCACGCACTCCGGAGGCGGAAATGGACACCATCATCGCCTGGGTCCGCCGCACGCTGCCGTCTGCCCAAGTCGATGACAAGACGTATCACGGGCAGCTGCGCTTCACCGTGCGTGCGCGCGACGTCCTTGACCGTACCAGTCGCCCCCCGCCGCCCACTCGGGTTCGCAACGAAAGCGAGGACCCGGCTACCGCGCCGCCGCACGACAGCGGGTCCGCCGACAGCGAGTCCGCGACGCCGTGCGACAGCGGGGCCACCGGCAGCGAGTCCATGACGCCTCACGACAGCAAGTCCGTGACTCCTCATGACAGCGAGTCCGTGACGCCACACGACAGCAAGTCCGTGACGCCACACGACAGCGAGTCCGTGACGCCTCATGACAGCGAGTCCGTGACGCCACACGACAGCGAGTCCGTGACGCCTCATGACAGCGAGTCCGTGACGCCACACGACAGCGAGTCCGTGACGCCACACGACAGCCAGTCCGGAACACCTCACGACAGCGGTGACAGCGGGTCCGTGACGCCTCGCAACAGCGGCTCCGCGACGGCGCACGATAGCGGCTCCGCGACGCCGCGCAACAGCGGATCGGCGGTCGGCAGCCTCGTCGTCTTGCTCGAGGAGAATAGAGCGCAGCTCGGCATCAGCAATTACAGCGTGGCGCCAACGGGTCTGGATCAAGTCTTCCTGTCCATTGTCGGGCAGCACAATGTGCAGGAAGAGAATGCGTAAAATATTTGTACAGATTCCCCCTTGTCTTTTACATTGTCCTTTGATTTCTTTTTTGTTCGGAGGCAGGTCTTTGTTATTTTAATATCTTGAACAGGACGGCGTGACATCTGGCCACATAATTCTTATTTCTGTTTTGTATTCAGCGTCATAATTTTTCACCCGACACAATCGCCAGATTATTGCAAAAAAGCTACACCGATATGCGACACTCAAGCGTTCATGGATTTCCAGATGACAATGTGCATGTCTAAATGCCATTTCTTTTCCTTGATTTCTTCTTCCCCGGATATAATCTGTGCGTGTAATGAGATTATGATAGTACAAACAACCAAGAAAATGGGAATCTTCGTGTGCGTCCCGGAATTCTCATGCCTGCCCCCTGATGAGAAGACTCAATTCGCCCGGCGAATCAGTCTAGGTAAAGGGAAAAAAAAAGAAAAAAATAAGAAAAAAAAAGAAGCGTCATCATGTACATTTATGCGTGACCCATGCAATTTTTCCCTTCCTCGTTGTATGCTTTCCAAAAATGATTAGACACTCCCACAATGACGACAAGAAAAAATTCGCTCTCGGCCGTAGCTTCCACTCGCCCCTTATTAGCAAAAGCCAAAATCATCAAACCCCAAAGACGCCGTTAACCCGTGTGTTTTTCTCTCTCGTGCGCTCGATGTCGCGTTTTCTACGCGTGTCATCTTCTATTTGCCCCTTGTCATGGGCGAAAGTAGATTTTCTTGAAAAGAAGTTCTGTCAAAGCTGTCATGAACTGCTCTGCGCTTCCTCCGGTAGCCGGGCTGAGAACCAGCCACCTGCTTCCCATTGCCCAGGCACGTACACGCTCGCGTTCCGAACCAGATCGTTGTGTATACCTCCCATCAAGACACTGAGACGTTTAAAGTCAATGGGCTTCAGGATCCAGGCGTCAAAGCCTGCATCAATATACATTTGCCGCTGCCCTTCGACCAAAGACGCGGAAACTGCAATGATTGGCACCCTTCCATTGCGCTTAGCCACGTCTGAATGACCTTCAATTTGAGACTCGTGTTCCATTGAGCGAATCATTTTCGTGCTTGTCAGTCCATCCACAATAGGCATCTATCAAGGTTAGCATTGTCACTTAGCTTTTCTATTTTGACTCTAGCTCACCTGCATGTCCATGAGAATGATGTCCACCGTAGAAGCACAAGACTTGAAAAGTGCGGCGCAATCTTCGCCGTTGACAGCGTGAGTCACCATATGGCCAGCGCGCTCTAGGCGTTTTCTAACAATCTTTAGGTTGATAGGATCGTCTTCTGCTATAAGGGCTCTCAAGGGAATCTCTTGCGCTACGCTGTCATTGCGTGGCCTTCCAAGTTGACTCCGATTTTCGGTAGAATTCTCGTCTTGTCTCGTTGTGTTTGTCTTTAAGCTGCTTTCATCGGGCATTTTGACTGCCTTGATGGGCGTCTTAGAATCCTTGACTGACACCGAGCCTGATTCACTGTGTGATGTTGACATCAAGTCGCCCTGCTTGGTTAGCTCGGGTGACGCAGGGCCGGCTGACAAGCCAGACAAAGAGGTAGACAAGTTGGTGCTACCCTTGGAGTGTCGCCTAGGAGTGAAATATTCAGTCTCCATGTTTGCTCCAATCAGTGGTGTCTGGATAGCGTCAATAAGACGATCTGTGTCGCTTTTGACGCTTTCGTAGCTTCCGCGACTACGTTGGCTGCCACTGCGGCGATCGTCACTACCGATGCTTGTTTCTCTCAGTGTAGGAACCTTTGAGCCTGATCCTCTTTGCACCAAAGTGATCTCGCCTTCCGGTCTCTTCGATTCGCGCTGTGACGCTCTCCTAACATTGTGCCCGGACGATACGCCTGGTCCCGACGAATCAATCTCGCTGTCGGGCAGTTGGAAAGGAAGTTGTATGGTGAACCGAGAACCTTTTCCAACTTCAGAGGTCAATCTTAGCTGTCCATTCATATTCCGGACAGTCCTGCCGACGACGGCCAGGCCGAGTCCAAGAGTCCGCGATGAACCGGAATTGTATGTCGGATCAGGTGAGTCTCCTGAGTCAGAAAGTGTAGCGCTGACTTGCTCCAAATCCTGGAAGAGCGCATCGATTTGGCGAGAAGTCATTCCTGAGCCCGTATCTGTCACTTCAAACTCGATAGTTGCCTGCTTATCTTCCAGGTCTGTAACTTGTATGCTAATCTTGACAGAGCCCTGCTGGGTATGCTTGACGGCATTTGCGGTAACGTTCGAAAGCGCCTGTCTCAGCTGGCGCGTATCTCCATGGACAAACTTGGGCAAGCCATCGTGTTGAGATACTTCGTATGAAAGGCCTTTTCTGTTGGCATCGATCTTGAACGGGTCCGTTGCCTCTTCAATGCAAGTCCTTAGATCAAAGACCTCGTCCTTGATGAGATCTTGGCCTTCTTCTGCTTTGGTGAGATCTAGAAGGTCATTGATGACATATATGAGCGACTTGGATGCAGAGTGAGATCTCACGAGATTATCTCTAGTCTCACTATCGAGGCTACCTTCAAGTGCAATTTCGAGATAGTTGATGATAGCATTCAAAGGCGTTCGAACCTCGTGTGCAGAGTTGGCTAACAATAGCCGCGTGAGCTTTGTATTTTGTATCGCCGCTTCCTTTTGCCTCCAGATTTCAATGAACTTGCCGTATACGAGGCAAAGAACAGAGGCTGTCTCGACTTGCTCTTCGTCCCATTCGCGGCATTTCCCGATAACAGTTTCGTTCCAGACTTTGAAACTTGCTCGGGGTTCAAGATATGCAGCAGTTCCTTTTCGAATGTTCTTCTCGTACGGATTTCCAGCCCATTGGACTTCTTTGACTTGGCCTTTACGGAAGAAGACAATAAAATCATTACCGCCAACGCTCAACGGAACATAGAGGAACCCGGCAATGTGATGAAATCCAGGAGCATATCGCAAATCGGGAAAATCGAGTCTTACGTCTTGCGAGGCCAGAACTGAGGTAAGCTTCCGCATGCGCAAGTACTCAAGCAGCGCCAATGCTTCTTGGCTATGTTCCAAGTTGCCCATAACTTTCGTCTCGTCTTTGATGGACAGCAAACCGCAGTCAGCGTCAAAAAGTCTCAACAGGTCATCCGAGGATGCCACAATATAACCTGATGGATTCTTGTCGGTAGGTGATGTGTTGATAAGTTTCCGAGCTTGAAGGCGGGAAGCGTAAGAGAGTCGTTCGATATTTCTTGATGCAGTTTCGCCGACGAGTCGGCATAATTTACGAACAGGGAACGACACTCTCATTCCGCGTTCGCCATAAGAATGGCAGGCTATCAGGCCCCAAAGCTCACTGAACGCGTTGATGGAAATGGACATGGAAGACCGAACCTCCATATTTCCAAGATACTTGACATGGATAGGAGACATGGCTCGAAGATAGGCATGCGTCATGTCCAAAGGAACTTCCAGATCTTGTTGGGAACGGCAGACAATTCGCGATGTCGGCTGATCACGATCATAAAGCAGGCGTACTTTGTTTACTTTATACAGCTCACGGGCCTGACGGGGAATATCTGAAGCTGGAAAGTGCAGCCCCTTGTAGAGATCAAGTGTGTGAGAGGTATCTACCAATTCTGTAACAACTTTGCCGTTGAAAGTGGAGTCGAACTGGTAAATCATGATGCGATGAAATCCGGTGAGTTCCTTGACGATGCCCACAAGGATCTTGAGGAACACTTCAAGAGAGGGTGCAGATGATAGCTGCTCCTGCACCTGTGACAGAATGTCGAATACTTGCATGGCTCCTTGCTCGCCGCGCCGTTTGCGCGCACTTCGAAGAATGCGTAGAGGTTTGCTGATGATCTCGGCAGCCTCGATAAGAGCTTGCTTGGACGGAGAACTCTCAAGGGTATCGGTTGGGGCATCGGGCGTAAGCTCGTTTGGTGGTCGTAGAGGGTTGTCCAGGTCATCATCCAGCTCAAACTCACAGATGATGAGGTCCGGATGAGCGGCGTTGATGTGGATAGCACACCAGAGTTTGACAGATTTGCCGATCTTCGGATGGCGTATAGAGATGCTGAGAATTTCAGGGCCACTGATGGCGGGATCAGCGTCCTCATCCTTGATAAAGTCAACATGGTCGAGGAGATTGTCTTGTTGATCGTCTGTCAAGAGGTCGAGAAAGTTTGTTAAGCGAAATAGCGACCTAGGCGAGTAACCGAGAAAGCGTTTACAATTTTCGCTAACATAGCGGACGATAAAGTTGCCGTCAGTTTCCTCTTGCATGGCCAGCAGACATCCGAAGCTCTGGACGGCGCCGGGACTATGGATTGGTTCATCTTCACACTGCTGAAGTATACCGTCTCTTCCTGTGATGATGGCGTGACCCTCTTGCGTTTCGACGTGGGTAAATCGAGTTGTGACGAGGGGAACGTCGACAGATGACTGGGTTTCGGAGACGTGCGAGGAGAGTTCTGTCTGGGCTTGGAGACCAGGTCGGCCCAAGACGCCCGATTCGGCGTCGCTGCCAGCGTCGGATGCTGCGATGTCGAGATCGATGGGTGTATTCGATGAGGCAAAGCGGGTGGTATCGGTGTGAGTGCTGGAGTTGAGCTCAACTGATGCTCGGGAGCGACCGCGACCGACAGGCGACATTGGGCTGGGCGAAGGGGGGACGGAACTTGGGCCGGTATCGACGGTGACAGTTCTAGATGGAGTCGACTGAGCGACGGGAGTTCCCATGGAACCTGGGTTGGAGGTGCGAGAAGCATGGTCATCAATGTCGGACCTCGAACTCGCCTTATCGACACTGACAACAGAGCGAATAGGGAAGACGAGATCGCTGACTTCGGTGACGGCTGAGGGGTAGCTTATGTAGGACTCCGAGGCGACGCTGGGGGATGTGGCGGAATCGCGGCTAATGTCTGAGGGGGTGTGGGAGGCATCGCGAGTGGGTGAACTGGGTCGAGATGGGCGCTGAGGATGGTTGCGGGCAGCATTTTGGGATTGGGGCTCGTCGGGGCGATGGGGCTGCGGACTGCTCATTCTGAGAAGAGGCCGACTCGGCGCAACGAGGCTACAGCGACGAGTAGCGAAGAGGCATGCGAGGAGAAGAGTGATCGAAGGCCTGGAATCGGTGATCAAAAGCGTGCTGCTGAGTAGGCGCAGGTGGGGGGTGGCAAGGCAAGCGAGCGTGGTGTGCTAACTAGCGCATAGGTCGTATACGGCGGAGACGGCTAGGACGGTCAGCCAAGGCGCAAGCCCCAGCAAAGAATGAAAAGACGGCTACCTAGGTAGTTGCTAGTTTATTAGGCGACGCGTTGGCAGGAGCTGGCATGAAGCGGGACAGATGAAGGTGGCGAGGCGGGGGGGAAGAAGATGGATAAGCGACGAGATGAGGAGATGATGCCGTTTGGCATGTGGCGTTGGTAGTAACAGTGCCGCGCTGGTAGCTGCATGACCAAGGTGTCGAGTACCACAATGCACAATGCCCGTATGGAAATGCGCGCCACCAGCCAAGAGCCTCGATCTTGAAGCTGGCTTTTGCCCTTGGCTCTCTTTGTCCGGTCTAGCAGGTCTAGACGCACGCATGTCCAGAGAAGTTAGAGAACTTAGGGCGGGAAGGTGGGGTCGGTCATGCCGCCTCCTCGCCTACCATGTACCTAGGGATGGATGTATCATATTACCGGCATACCCTGCCGTTTCCGACGCCATCTTTCCCTGCAGTCTTAATAAATGCAGGCCTAACAACCACATGATGCTTTTTTTATTTCATGTATTATTGACTTGTTCTATGTCCAGCTTTTTGCCCTTGTTCTCTCCCCCACCCAAGGAAGAACACAATTAATGTGTGGTGCACCACATGTCACTGACCTCTGTAACCAGACAACCCAGATCCCTCAGCTCCGTCTCCACAAATGCCCGGTGCAGATGCTCCGGCTTGTCGATCCTGTTCCAGGCGGCCCAGCCCACCTGCTATAAATGAGTCCCCGCCCCATCACGTCACATTTTGATTCCAGCAGCCAGTCCCATCAACAACTCGGCTACGTAGCTCGAATTTTCATCTTTCATTATCATCACTCCTACCGATACAATTCACCGCTCGACCTTGTAGTTCGACTACATTTCTTTTGAACCTGGTACCGTTAGATACAAATCATCGCTCGACTTCCTCATCCGTTTTGCAAATCTTTAGCAACGACACAGCACTATCATCAGCTGTCTCGTCGCTGCCAGCCCGATATTTCTTTCTACGACATATGCAACAAAACGCAACACGCTCTATGCAAACTAACGTGTATGCATCACTCAATTACACCACCAACGACGCATCCGAGTCCCTGTCGCTTCCCTCTGTCTTTGGTCTCAACCCCCCTCGCTTTGGTATTCCGTAGCGCCCTTCTCGACGTCGACAGTCCGTGCACCTCGAAAAGTTACCAACCAGGGCGACACATGCTTCGAATTACACTACATTCTACTCATTCCATACTTCCTCCATCATCATCGTAGAAACGAAGGACGTTCGGCATTTTACTATACTCCAGCCGCATTGCGGCCTCGGTCACCTAACAGCTTCATTCCCACTTGACACATTGCGCGGGGAGTACAACGTGAATAGTTGACGCCAGCATAGATTGGCTTCTCTAGAATGCGCCATCCCAGCAATCTAAAAATGCAGTTTTTGTAAACATTTTTCTTTTCGTGTTCCTACCAAATTTTCTGATGTTTTTCCTTTCTTAGTGTCTCGCTTTCCTGCCTTAATGACTGCGCTCTTGACCACCTGAAGCCCGAATTGTCTTCCTGCTTCAAAGCTAAGCGTGACAAAAGCGCATGGGCCGTAGAATTCGTGAGCTCAGAAGCGCATACCAGACAAATATGCGTTGACACGATTCTGGCATTCCGATTTGTAGAAGGACTTCTTGGGGTCCATTGAATGAGCATGATAGCCGTAGTCCGAATGCTGGCCGATGCGCTGTTCTTTGTGGCATGGTCACTTTACACACGGGATCGCCTGAGCTTTGCTAATCCGTTCAAGCAAGTTACTAATAATTTGCTCGCGCAAACTAGCTTGTAGAGCGCGTTGTCATCTCTTGGCCGACCTCTTGGCATATGTATACAAGGCAAGCGTCAAGAACATTACCATTTTTCAAGTGCCTTGCTGTTGCCTCAAAAATATGGATAGGGTACAAGACACATATAATAAAAGGCATGGCAGCATTATCGACAGTCAGAGAAACGAGAAAGTTCAAGAGAGCCATAGTCTCACATACTACTTCTCCGCTGCGCGGCCATCAAGCTGTTACGCAGTCATGCGGTATTTTAAACCCTATCTGAGTAGCGAGCGTGGCGGCTACAACAGCAACTCGATTTAGCATCTATTTCCTCGATGAGTTGGCCCCGTCGTTCCTCCTCAGCCTCGTCGTGAGCGCATCAGCTCTCGGCATCGCCAAAACGGCGCACACTCAAGACTGGTAGTATAGAGCGATCACATGTGACAGCGCAAGTTCATCTTGAATGAAGCCAGTGATGACCATTAACGTTTTTATCTTTATTCCAGCTTTGACACGATGTCGTGTGGCTATACTGGGCAAGAGTGGTACCGGCCATCGGTTGCATTGTCGAGTTGGTATCGTCGCGATGGGTAATCTTGGCTAGCGTCATGAATCTAGAAACTATAACATCCTAAACAGTGTCACAAAGGGGCACTCGAAGCTCGTTTGCTCAACGTTTGCGATTTGCCATGGCGCAAAAGGCGTGCCGCTCCCAATGAAGGGCTGATTCGCCAGCACCGGTTGGTCTAGCGAAGGTCAGCTGGGTTGAGATGCGTATCCTCTTGGTAGTCTTCTACGACAGAACTTGTGTCATGTTGAAAACGGTATCTCTCTAGATTGTACAGCCTTGATATACTTCGTAGCGCTGCGATGCCCTCGATTGCTACCTCTATGAATACATCTATTGCGCACTAACTCTGCTGCACCGTATAAAATACGTCTATTCAAGGTAAGACAGCGTTCTAAACTTTTTATCTGCTCGCCGTGTGATACTCTACTGATGTCCAGAGAGGTTTTGTTGTCTTTGCGCATGATCTCTGGGTTCCGGAGCCTGGGTTCACCAGGCTTCTGTGCCGAGGGACTCGTGTGACGATGGTGCTTGGGCTTGGCTTTTTCCGCTGGCTTGAGGTCTTCAAAATGCCATACTCTCTTTACTTTCAGTCTGTTTTATTTCTGTACACAAGCTGGCATTACTTCAAGCCTAGCAGCCCAACTCTCAGCATCTAAATACACCAGGTGGCGACGAGGACGTCAGCCGCAATGATCTACCAGGCACGATCTCAAGGCAGTGCCAGCACTTGTCTATCTCTTCCTTGTTCTTCGATTCGAATGCATCTCACAAAGGTGCTTAGACTGGCTAGAACAGCAGTGCGTCAAACTATGGTCCCTCTGCGTCACTGGTATCGATGCGTCTGCGGGGGTGAGCTGGCCCAGAAATTTCCTTTCTTCTTTCTTTTCGTATAATTGAGTTTGCTGATTGTTTTTTACACTTGGATATGTTTATCAGACCTAAAAGCTTATGACAGAGCGACGACGATACCGTCACTGCCACTGCAGACAAGGAGAAGGTTGTTGTTCATCAAGCTGCCAACATGTTCAAGACTAGCCGAACTATATCCTACCTTGGTGTGTCCCGCCTTGCCATGGGTTCCTCTAGGCTCTCACTTCTGTAATCATTATCCGACGATCCGAATTATTTGGCGTATTCAGAATTGGACGGAAGTTGTCGGCTCGGGTGGCGTGGGTCACGACGCTCCATGTCGTGGTCAGAGCGGTTGAAGACGTGTATGCCATTTGCAACGCGCCTGAGCAGAGCAGCTCGATAATGCTTTAGGCATCATCTAACTATTACAAAGGTATACATGAAGGATGTCACATCAGACCCGCGGGACAGCACTGCCAGCGCATTGGTAGTAGACTAATACATGTAAGAACACGCAAAGTCTTCGGCAGTAGCAAGAATATTTGCCAGATAAAACGTTGTACTTTACATATCTTGCTCTCTGTCTCGACCGAAACCGTTTCGATCTTGACGTGAGTGAGAATGAGCCCGTAAGAGGGTAGGGGCTCACTGTAGTCACTTTGGCAAAGCGATGACGTCGATAACGTCATGTAAATACAACCAACGCTCAACTCGTCGCAGATGTTAAGCCATCTCGAGTCAAACTATCAGTATCGAGTCGAAATTTAACTACGCCAGAGCGAATACATTCAAGCCAATGGAGGAACTGGCAGAGAATGCCGATACCATATCAAAGCACAAGGTCCCGATACGGAAGCTGGCAAAGTCACAGTCACTGCATTTACATCAAATGCGGCCAGGGTACTTTTCTGCATACTTGCATGCTTTGCCTCTACTGCTATGCCGTTTTTTCCGCCCTGGAGAGCCATGGCCTGAAATATGGCCAAGATTCGTGCGTCTCCTCGTGCTATATCCATCTCATGCCACCAGCGGGAAGCATCGCGGCCTGCCCAGGTTCCGCCTGAGCAGTACAATGGTCTCTAGCCGACAAGCCGGTCTCTCGGCCCGGCTTCTAGCGGCAGCAACGGAGTCGCGGTGAGGACGAAAGGAGCCTCGAGCAGTTCAAGCTCTGAACGGCAGCTCCGCCCAGCAGACCCGTGCGGCAGATCCATCCTCGTGGATGGCAAACTGGTAACTAAATAAATGAAACTACAAGTTGGTGGTGTGGAAGACAGCACGCATGCCCCGACCGCGGAGGCAAAGCAAAAAGTTTTTCCAAATGTCGACTTCTATTCGTAGCGCAGCATGCCGTGCATGCGTCGACAGATAACGATAAGGGTTGGCGAGCTATGTAACTAGTGGCCAGCTCATTTGCTACCGTATTTAGTTGCTAGTGTAAGACAGTGGGGCACAGCACCTGCCCTACTCTGCAACTTGCAACCAAGATGATGCAAACAAACAGAACGAAAGACCAAGACGAATTTCTTTCTCATCAATACGAATAAAGCAGAAAAATGCGAGCGACTCAACTCCAAGTCTCCAATCAGGAATGCTCCGAGTAGAGCGTCAACCATCCGCTATCCATACGCAAATTCATCTTGCGGCAGTTCAGTTCTTACTCGAGGGGGCGCCATGATGGGCCCTTGGCAAACATCATAATAATGCCACTTGGCCCGCCGCACTTTACTCAGGACGATGATGAACGCCGAGCGTCTCCTTGGGGAAGGAAGCATTGATATCATCCATCCAGCATTAGAGTGTTGCGGGCCCCGCCCATCTGCCAACGTTCGACGGAACTTACCACCCCCCATCAGCCAGTTCCAGCTCCAAGCCCCCGGTTTGAAGCGAACCAATGCTTGATTCCCTGCTGCTGGGTCCCAAGGGCAATGAAACACCACCTGTCAATCAGAAAAGACGGGCCGAAGCTCTCTGATCAAGTACCGACAACAGGCTGGCCTGATCGGGCCAAGCTACAAGAATGCAACCAGCCAACTTGCAGCGCCGCCACAATATCCACAAGAACCCGGTTCACAAATTTCTGATGCTGCAGCGATGCTGTAAAACGTTAGTCCAGCGCCTGCAAAACGCTCTGCTGTGGAGGAAGGCCAATTTTTTCATCACTCGTGAGACGCCGGTATCGCATAACACGCCGGATCTAAAAAGTCTGTCACTTGTCCCAACAAAAAGACAACATGTCGTCTTGACTGGAGAAGTTTGTCGCTAACTAATTCTACGACGACGAGTGTTTCTAGCTGCTGCCATCCAATCACTACATATGAGACGGCAACACGGGTCCTGGCACAAGTACAAATTAATGCCCTGCAAATATGAACCTGGCGCTGTACTCCGTATTGCGACTGCATATCGGCATCGAAGATCCCTGCTGGGAAACCTTGTACGAGGTGTCTGATATTTCATTCGAAATGCGCCACAACTCCATACTGGTTGAACTTGGCTAATGATGGCGGCCACCAATGAGGATGTGCGCCAGCTTGAGGCCGCTGCGCCTAGAATTCTACACTGCCTTTGCATGCAATCGTCGTGTCAGCACTCGGTGTGCTTGTCAACTTTACTTCGTAGAGTGTGGAAGAACCCTCTCTCCAAACGTGGACTAGGTCGTGTCAGGGAGTCTCGATGCCCCAGTCATTCGACGGGGCTGTTGACAATTTCCGATCCATTTTCGACCGGGCTGCTGAGACATTGAAAACGGACCACCAAGTTGTTCCAAGTACTGGGAACAATGAGCCCCGCAACCATTCGACGATGGTCCCAAGGACTTTGATACAGATGTGCATTTGTCGAGAATCGGCGATTCATACACGAGGGAGGATAGCATTTACCCACTGCGGTCGCCATGAGCGAGTGCCCTTTTGTATCAATCGGATCAGCCAAGATTGAGGTAAGAGGCTCGTGCACAAGACATACGAAATGCTGGATGCTCATTGCGCCTGTCACTGATTCTGGAGAAACAATCTGGGGTGTGTATGGGACTGATGGACGAGCGAGTAATGCTATACCCCATTTGCTCCAGGATGAGCAATTGCGATGCAGTAACGATATGTAGCTGTTTCCGCAATCAGCCGAGCAGCAGTGATTCCGCACATGCGACATGGCGGGATAGTGGATGGGCGGCTGAAGACAAATTCGCGACCAGAACTTGCAATACACATGACAAAGAGATTTCGACTTCATGTGAGACGGCGTGTGCATACCAATGTGCCAATTCGCTGCACGCTAGCGCCTTTGCCGCCCTAGCCTCGGGCCGGTATGATCGGTTGGCTGGTTTTGGTTGCTTCAGTAAAGCCTATGGCGATGGATTTGCTTGTGAGCAAGTCTGGTGCATGCATTCGTACGGTTACCCCCCGACGAAAACTTGGCGTCCATGTGTTGCGCCTGGAATCTGCAACGCCCAGACCCATGCGCGGTGTTGCTTTGAATACTCGTTCGTGGATTGGCTATGAATATCAGATATGACAAGACATCCGTGAACCAGCAGGGGTTGCATCCAATCCGTGGGCATGGTAAGCTCCGAGACATCATCCAGGTTGTCCTGTCAATGATTCTGAATCGTAGAAGAAATGCCCGAGCGACTCCGGCATGGGACTGTCTTGAATCGTAAACGTGTTCAGGAAACACGGCCCGGCCTCAGCGTGAACATGGGTACAATGCGTCAGGCTCTAGCACGAGGCAGCTCTGTGCAGAAGGGGGTTGTCAAGGTTATAATACGCTTATGAGAATCCTCACGTATTACTTACTACCTGCATGACCAGGCACATGCAAGTCAGCGAAATGGTCTGCCCGCGACGCGTTATCGAGGAACAATTTGAATTAGTCAAAGACGCAAATCAGCGTTGTCGTATATATAGACAAACGCTAATAATAGAAGCCGTGGCCCACGTCGATGTGTTGGATCGGCGTTGAAGCCAGATACCAGCATGTCCGTTGTCGAATCACAGCGACGCGGTTTCCCTGCACGCTGGGATTTGAATCATTCGTGGGGCAATCAAGTGCTTTCTACAGTAAACAAGAGCGGGATGGCCATGTAGCCAACAGTCCTCCTTTGCTGAAATCGTCTCTGACAAGACCAGTCAAGACCTGACAAGACCAGTCAAGACCAGACGAGACCAGTCAAGACCAGTCAAGACCAGACAAGACCAGGTCCATAAATCGGGATAGATTGTCAATCCTGGGACTGAACGATGCAACTTGCTGCCAAGATCATCCATCGATGCGTATCCATCTCAACTACCATGATACTTGCCTTTATTTGCATCTGCAAGGGTCTCCTCCATGTTTTGAGTTCTCCCCCTGTTGTCTTACTCATGATCCTCGCACACAGCTTTCATGCGAGGGTATCCTTTCCAGTAATGAACTAGTAAAATTCGCCATGAGGCCTGTGCAGACTTCTCTTGCGCGAAAGCAATCAATTGAGGACGACGCAGACTGGATGATGATGATGATGCGTGACAGTGAGGATTGAGACTATTATCAGCCAATTACCAGCTAGTTTGCCAAGTTACGTATTGGGCGTTGGGCTTATAGTGTTTGTGTTACCAGCGCGGAGAAGAGACGGCTGAAGAGAAGAAAAAAATCACTGCTGAGAACTAGTTAGACAGGGCTCCCTGTAGAAATTTTGCAAATATTACCTGTAAATCGTCATCGGACGGTAATAAATTAGCGATTCTGCATGGGCAATAAGCTCACTTGTCTCACAGGCAAGGCTTGGCGACAAAGAAACAAGGGGTCTGTCTGTCTGCCTAGCCCACAGGCCCCAGCGTAAAGGCATGGACTCCAAGTTATTCAGTGTGCCAGTCATCTCACGGCACGGATTCTAGGCGACCCCTCCAAGCTCTCTCTCCATGAAAATGGACGATGACGGCCTTGGCTTTCTCAGGTAAGGTCTTACGCGGGGGCCTGGATTGATGGAGATGACAGAATTCCTGTGGCACGTCGCATTATTCAAGGGCTCACCAGATGACGAGGTGCGTGTATGTAGAGCCACACGGCCTCATCTATTCTTTCATCGCACAGGAGCCATTCACTCATTGTAGCATCGGTGCAACTGCATGGACGTCTTGTGCCACACTGGTACGTGTGTCACTCTGCTGAGTTGGGGAACGGGCAACGTTGAAGGATTGTGGAGTTTGATGATATTTTCCGTACCTGTCACATCAAAATGGGCATGTATGTACATACTGATTAGTGGAGCTTGGTAGAAAATTGAAACTGGAGACTAATTGGACAACGCGTCGAACTCTCTGGCTGGTCGCGTAAATTCAGTTGCGCTGTCGAGCTGGATATGACTGCACCGTCAGAGGCCTGCAGCTGATGAGGTAGGTGAATTAGTGTCATCTACCAGTTCGCAGTGAATGTTTGCAACATCATGGTAGTCGCCTCATAATTAAAAATTCTCGAACGCTGAGCACTTTCATGGCTTTACCTAACCAATAAATTAATGGTGCCCGCGTATTGGGACTCTGTGTGGAGGGGAAGTTCTCGAGGGCAAGAGGGCAAACAAGAGGGGTAACTTTAGCGTAGAGTTGCAGGTGGCAGCGGGCGAGGGGCATGGAGAAAAAAGTATGCCAGGCTTCGCTGGCTGCCGCGCGCCGCCAAGAGGAATGGCGTGCTCGGTGGCCAGCAACGGATCAATTGCAACTGCACTTTTTTCGCTTGCAGGGGCGGGCGGAGGACAGAGTCAAGAGTCTCGTGGACAGGGCTGATCGTGGAGGAAGAGCATGATGACTCGGGAGGAGCCAGAAAATCATACACGTCGCCTGCATTCGTCTGTCGAACTGCATGAATCAACGCTATGCGGCATGTGGTACCGCCGCCGCCGTCGTCATGCTGCGCAATGTAATAGTCGTACTGCAAACCCGGCCACTTGAGACTGGCGATTCTGCTAAACTTTGAGCCGGCCAAGTGTGAGCCGCTTTTCAGGGCAGCCAACCATCAATGGATTATTGCTGATTTCATGTTTAGTTTCGCTACGCGCCTGTGGTGCTGCTATGCAGTCGTAGTTGGGTACGGAGAATTTTTTCGTCGCATTTCCCCCAACGCGAAACAGCGGCAACAATGGCAGGCTCTGACAGTCTGGTAACAAGGCCCAAGTCGCAAACGAGCCGCGTTACGGGTTTCTCGGGTATGTTTTGGGCCATGGGCGACGGCGGCACGAGATGAAAGTATTGACTGGGCACCGACACGAGACGATGATTCAAATCCCAAAAAAAAAAAAAAAAAAAAGGCGGCCGGCGTCGACGGGGAAGTAGATTTCAACGACAGGAATGAACAATGAGACTTCTCTTCATCAAAGCATCACGAATTTTTCTCTTCCATCAAAGCAGAAAGGAAGGGTAGGAGGGCTACACAGACTGATTGGTGATTGGTTTCGTCGTGGTGGAGAAAGAGTTGTAAGTGGGCTGCCGGATCGAGGTACGTAACAGGTGAACGGATGGGGGAACAAGGGATGTCCAAGAGGGCTAATCCGTGTTGCAGCAGATGGCTGGGCAGCCCAGCAGAGGAGAAAGCCAAGCCTAAAACGTCGAACCGGAGCGTCTTCTTCGAGCAGTCAAATACTGGTACGGTAGGCGATGATGCCACCTGGTGAAGCGACATGTCGGCAAGTGCGGGATCGGGGAATTTCGCGAAACTACCACCTCGACTACCTCTTGGGGCCGGAGGAAAGAGGAGTAGAAAGCGGCTAATCAATTAAATCAAGACAGAAAACAGGTTCCGTTGATCCGTCCCGCCAACAGACACCACACAACAGTGGCAGCACAGACGGTACATGGCTGCTGTCTGTGTTCATGATTCGAGGGTGCACGAGGCCAGTAGCCCTTTCTTCCAGCCTTTCGTTCTCGGGAACTCATCCAGCATGTTCCTTCTGGGGCCATGGTAAAACAGGTTTGGCTGGGTGACGACTTCGAGGACCAACATCATCCACTCGTGAGCCACTGTATTTCTGGCTATGCTTGTTCTGGCTATTTGGTTGAAGCGGTTTGCTAAATAGTGGGTGTCGCCAGTGGCCTCATAGCAATGGTGTTGTTTCCGGTTATTTTAGCGAGCCCATGTCGCAAAAAGAGCCCCAAGCATCATGCATCCCCAGCCACCCGATGCGGGCTACAGAAGGCTTTCGAAAGAGTCTCTTCACAAAGGCTGCAGATCGCTCAATGTTACCTGTGCCTCATCGTCATTCGGCAAGACCTGTTGCGAGGCTACTGCACGACAATGGCAGCTGCTGTGTTCATGTTAGCGCGAGCCTCGCCCGCGTGGATGCGACGTTCGTGAGCGGGTGGCCGGGGCACGGATTGGCGAGATGCATTTCGTCGTCCATTTTTATCCATGTATTGACTGGTCACTAATATTTACTGTAAATATGGCGCTGGGTTAGAGACAGGACCCTGGCTCGGAGCATGTGTGTCTTGTGCGTGGTCAAGAGAGGCAGTCTACGCCGCGGGGTCCGTACGAGGCGACAGGGAAGGTATGGATTTATGCCTTTACAACAGACCGACTGTAAATACTGGCAGAACGTCCGAAAGATTGCAGCACTCGGCTCTTTGCTGCGATGGTCGCCGCTGATTAGGTTATACGAATCCTGGCTTGTGTTGAAAAGCCAAATGGTCTCTGGCTTTCTCTTCGAGTTTCCTTTTAGGGCGGGCGGATTAGTCGTGGCGTTTGAGACTCGGGTCAATCAATATATTTTGACAGTGTAGTGAAAGAGGAGCCGGAGAGGGCCCGTATTGAGCGAGCCGACAGCTGCACGCTGACGACATTGGCGGACCAGCAGCAGCACCAGTTGCAGCAACGGACAGGCGAAGCCAAGTCTGTGAAGAAAAAGGGCCCACGAATGTCTCTCTTGTTGCTGGTGGGCGGACGGGCCGAGTAGTCGTGGTGTGGCAAGCCGGAGTAAAATTGAGAGAAAGCTGGACTGGTCGGCAAGTGGTTATGGCTAATACAATGTACCAGCATGTAACTTGGCGGAGCCTAGGTTGGAAGAAGGCCGAGCCAGGCCGCTCATAGTACCGTCCGCTACCGAGCGACATTCCGATACTGCGTCGGAGGTTTTCGCCATCGTAGGCGGCCAGCTATTGGTGGTGGGCAGGCAAAGGAGGCAGGTGGCGAGGCTAGAAGAGAAAAGTCCGAAGTGATTCGCTGGGCGCGGACGGCGCCGCCTTGTCGATGGTTAAAGTTGCTGCAACAATTGAAGCCGTCATGGAGCTGAGTAAAAGATAATAGTCGTCGCCAAGATTTTGTCAGACGCTTGTCGTTGGGATACAATAGATGGACCCTGAGGGCCGTTTTTGCTTGTACTTTCTGCCGGCAAGGAGCTCACGCACCCAAGCACCCACACTGAGACTCAGCTGGAGCATCAGAGAATCAGAGAGAAGACCCCGACAGCCAGATGAACACTTTGTTGCGACTTGAAAAGGCAGGATATCAGCGAATTGGCTTTGGCTTGCAGGGATGTCTCCAAGTTGATGTGAAGTAACTAACCGCACGATGGCTTGCATCGTGCAGAGAGCGTGTGAGGCAGGCGTGGCAGGCAACCAGGGCGCGGCAGAGAGAGACAGAGGCAGAGAGAGGGTATGAGTACCTCAGGCAGACCCTCAGGCACCTAACCAAAGGCGGAAAGGCGTCGTGCAGGCGAGCCATGCCCCACCGGAAAGGGGGGGCTTTTACTGGGAGAGGACTCCGAGGAGCAAGAGGTGGTCCACTCCAGTCCTCTTTTTTGTGGTCATTTATTACAGTAGGTATTGCTGATGCTGATGAGGCGAAGCTGAGAGAGAAGAGAGAGGCTGTGAACATTGTGTTATTTTTGGTTAGCACAGCAGAGCAAGAAAGAAGGGGGGAAACAAAATTGGTGGGCAGACTTGGCTCTTTTCTATCTTTGGGATTTGTCCTTGACCGTTTGAATTCCAGACTGACTGACTTCTTGCAAGGATGACCCAAAAATCTCCTCTATTGCTTCACTACCTAGGTAGCAGGTACAGTACCTGCCTCCTGTCGGACCGAGGGCCATCCCGCATTCTGTATCCCACATTATCAGCATCATGAGTGCAAGTATCATCATCATCATCATCATCATCATCATCATCATCATGGCCTCTGTGTGGTGCTGGGGCATCTGCGGCACAGCTCTAATAATACAGCGGTGCTCCCATCTCCTCGGCCCCTGTCAGCCCCTCCCCCCTTGGTCGTTGGAGACTGAATGTTGCCCACTGGGTCTGGGGGCCGAGGGCGCATGCCCACGGGGCAGCAAACCCACTAACACGCCCACGGCATCCACTCTTCAGTGAAGGACTGAAGGTGCCGTCTGGAGCAGCCTAACAGCCAAGCAGCCAGCGCTCGCCCAGCAGACCCTCTCGTGCTTCTCAAGCTCTCAGCGGCCAGCAAGCGCTACCTAGAATCGCTGCTGGAGCACACAGGGCAAAGCGGCCCCGCCACTGACCTTGACTCCGTCCCACCCGTACTAGCCGTACTCTTTTACCTGTTGTGCATCGGAAGTACTAGTTATAGTAAAAAGGACCATGCTCAGTTGTGTCTTTTGTGAATCGTCAAACGAGGTGCTGTTGCCATCTTGTAGGTAATCTTGGTGGCGTTGATTGGTACTCTCATGAGGGTCAAGACCAGGTACTTGGTCATGCTTGACAAGGACTTGGTAGAGAATCAGTAATGCGACGTTCTCTGCGATTGATTAAAACCAAGTGGATATTTCTTATTCTAGAGGCTGAACCAGTTCGCTAATACCTGACTAGCTTGGAATAATGTCAAGGTAGCTTGTTACCCAGAGAGGTAGGCACCCTGCCTGCGTCTGCATGGCTGCCAGGACTGCATCGAATCCTGCATGCCACCCACCGGCCTCCAGCCTTGACACACCCTACTTGCCTGCCTGCTTCCTGCTTGTTACGACTGTCTGAGCAACCAGTAAATCAGTATTTACTCACCTGCACCGTGCCACCACCACCTATTTACAGACAGCCATCCCATCAGCAATGCGGCAAAAACTTTTCCATCTACCGGCTTAACCAATTTTTGCCTCGTTTCCCCTCTTTCCCGACCTTGATACTCTTGTCCTTGCACCAAGTCTCGGTTGCGCCGCCCCTCCTCCACCTGCCCAGCACACCCAGGCAAGGTAGGTAAGTTACGGAGTAATACTGGTAGAGTTGTTCCCTTTGCAGCGGCAAGCCTGGAACCCGCCCGCACAAACGGACCCTTCCCTGGGGCGAGCTGCTCATTCGACCCGCCCGCCACTCTGACCTCTCAGTCTCTGACACGCTCGTCCTTTGTCGCCCGTCGTTGCCGTTGTCGTAACCGCGAGGGTGATAATACCACCCTCTGACTACCTTACCTAGGTAGTCGACCTCTACGTCGGTACCCGGTTGGCCTACATACATGCAGTCAGAAACGAGGTAACCAAGGTAGTTGCGAAGCTGCCTTATTCTACAGCTATTATTACCTACAGTGGTGTACCTGGTAATACTACCTGGGTCAAAGGGCCACTGGCTCATGCTACCAAGGTACTTGCCTACCTCTGTGACCATTCATCAACCACACACACACCTTGGACCCCGAACGCCCCGAACAGGCCGCACCAAAAAAAGTCCAAGGCCAAGCTTGAGCCCACCTGTCTTCCCGCCTCTGCTTTCTGCCTCCGCTGGCCGTCCGGCCACTCACACACTCGCACACACACACCTCTGGCCCCGAGACTGGACCACTCGACAGACACCCACCTGCCACAGACTGACTCTCCATCTTCTTCCTCCACCCCAAGCTTTTACTTTCTCTTATTATTCTTCCCAAAGAAAAATCCCACAATCTTCTTCCTTCTTTCCTGTCGCTCTATCTTCTTCTCTGGACTGGTTCCTGCCTCGCTTCTGCCCGCAGCAGATTATATACATTCTCTCGCAATGATAGTTGACGGCGAAAAGTACGCCTGCGAGGCATGCGTGCGCGGGCACCGTGTCAGCAACTGCCAGCACTCGGGTAAGTCTTCAGCGGTGTCCCAGGCCCTGCCACGCTCCCCTCCAGCGACAGACAGCGACGGCTCCCAACCCCACGCCCACTGCCGCCCACCGCACGCCCACTACCACGCCCACCGCGATGGCCTCATCCAGTCGATTATGCCGTTGTTTGTCTCTTGCTCTGCAGCTTGTCTCTGACTCCCTCTCCCTTTTCACAGATCGCCCTCTTCAGCACATCAACAAAAAGGGTCGTCCCGTCTCTCAATGTGCCCACTGCCGTTCCATGCGCAAGTCTCGCGCCGCCCACATCAAGTGCGACTGTGGTGAGAAGACGAGCAAGTGCACTCACCTGCAGCCTACCGTCGAAGGACACACTGGTGAGCCCCTTGAACCCTCTCATCGTGCGTCTCGCAACCCTTTTGGGTCTAACTCGTTCTCTCCCCCGCGTCAGAGACGTGCTGTTGCAACCACGGTGGTCGCTGCACCTGCGCCCTCAAGAAGGAGCCAAGCCTCGACACCGTTCACGAATCCGACTCGGAACAAGAAATAGTCGACATTCACGCTGCTGCTCTGGCCGCCAGTCGCCCCAAGCCTCCCGTCAGACCCAGACGTCGCGCCAATACCATTCACTCCGACGGCGGTCTTTGCTTTGATGAAAACGGCCACCACAAGCCCACAGCCAAGCACAACCGTGCTGCTCAAAAGTGCAATCCCTACCAGCTCAACCGCGTCAACTCGGCCAACAGCGCTAGCAGCCTCGGTGCCGGCGTCGAGGGCCTCAGCTTCACTCACAACCCGGATGTGCGCAACACTCCCAAGTGTGTCGCCGCCCGTGAACGCCGCGTCAAGTCGGAAACCGCCTCGCCCCTCATGTCTGGCGCTCCTTTTCCCCTCAGCGCTGCCAATCTGCCACCTCTTGATCTCTCCAGGATCGACAACGCCGCCTATGCGAACAACGGCTCCTTTGACCTCTTTGGCTCCGGCTTTGACCACGACGGCCCCATGTACAGCGCTGGTCTCTCGGCTGCCTCGGTTGATTGGAGCCACTACGAGTTCAGCGACAGCCGCACCGACAACTTTGCCCCTTCGAGCTATAGCCAGACTGGTGGTCGCAGCTTCAACGGACTCTTTGAGTTTGGCAGCGGCTCTGAGCAGCTCCCCAACCTCGCCAACACGACGTCCACCTCGGGTGATGTCTCTGAAGTTGAAGATCTTCTGCCAGGCGGCGACGACATGGACGGCTTCGGTGGCAACGGCTTCCTTCGGCAGAATGTCATGACGGCTGGTGCTGCTGATCTGTCTAGCATCGACTACGAAAGCTTCTACAAGAACGCCGACACAGCTGCCATGGCTGGCTCTGGCGTTTCTCTTGTTGAGGAGGATCCCGCATTTTGGATGCCCAACTACAATGATGGCATTGCCACTGTTGATGAAAGCCCTGATCCGCTCGGTGCTGCAACAGCAAACAACTTTTGGCAGATGTAGTCTCGTTTCTCATCTGCATGGCCATGATTGACTTGAATTTTGTCTTTGTTTTCTCCACTGGCACTGGTTTACAGGGTACGGCGTCGTGACTGTTTTTTTTTTTTCACTACAGGCGTTTTTGATGGGATAAATGAGAATCTCTAGAAGGACCACTTGGGATACATTTTGGCAATTCATCATGTGGTGTGGCTACGTTTGTTGTTGTTTTTGGTCCGGGCACAATTGTCAACGAGCTCATGAGGTATGAGGAGGAACACAACGGTATTAAAGAGTTTGGGCCTCTTTCGCTGTTGCTACTTGCTATGCAGAGTCGTTATAGGCGAGATCGTCTTAGCTACTTTGTACTTTTTTGCTTCCTTCCTCTCGAGTGCTGCTTCCTGCAATACTCGGCTGCTCACACCTATGACTCCTTTTTTTTTCCCTTTGCTTTCTGCTTTACACTATAGACCCTGGTGCGCAAGACGCACGAAGAGTTTGGGCTGGTTTAAAAAAAATGGGCTACAGGAGGCGTTTGGCACGGCTGCAAAACTTATGAAGGCCATTTTCTCAGCTTGCGATCTCTAGATTTGGAATGATGGCCTATTGTGAATCTGCCTTGGCAGGTTGCTCGGGGCTGTCTCGGACATCTTGGGTCGTGGCAGGAGGAAGATGATGTGCATATATGCCGATATGGAATGGGCGTTACTATTTTCTTCTCGATAGACAGATTCTGGCAAGAATCACTTTTCCTTTGATGCCTGCTTTTTCTCTTTTTACTTGGTGTTTTTATTTTATTTTCGAGGCTGTTTGATTTGAGCTTTGACATGCAGACTTGACGGCGAAAACAAGACTACAGTATATACCCCTTTGGGATTGGGCAGCGACAGATGATGAATAGACTGGACGGGGAAAAAAAATCACTTGCAATATTTCTATTCGCTTTCAATACACTACACAAACGCTAGGAGAGCGTCGGCACACCTATACCAGATTATTGAAGCCACATCAAGTAGATCCTTGCAGACGGATTAACGCGGGCTAACACACCAGGTTGGGCATGTGCAACGTTTTTTTTTTTCTTCCTTGGCATACGTGACCATCCCCCGTTCCTCTTGTTCGTGGCCGGCAAGGCTTGGCCTTAGATTGGCAAAGGAGGATCGGTGCGGGGATGATCAAGGAAGAAGTCGGGACAGATGTCAACCTGATGAGGAGCTGTTGTGATGATGATCGCCTGCGCCCTGCGCCTGGCTTGCGCCTCTCTCTACCTGACGGCCAGTTTCCAACACAAGTAAAATAGTCTTTTTTTTTCCACTACAGCTTGATTGTTTAAAACCACCAGTACTGCACTCGAGGAAATAAAAAAAGAAGAATACATGTAGAGTCTATGTGTTATTTAGTGCCCTGAGTTCCATCTTCGGGCGGCGGGCCACCTGTTTGTAGATGCGCCAAGGAGCCACACACAATCCAGGGAGCTCTAGCCTAGGTAGGGAGCTAATTATACCATTATTTTCGTCAAAGGCAGCTTTTAGATGAATACATACTCAACCCTCGCGGATGTAATTTAGTTGATTAACCCTGAGCTTAGACATAGATCAAATACTTCGCTAATCAATCATTACACCGTTAATTACATGTCTAAATTAGTAAGTATTGTTAGCCTTACCTAGGTAGTATCAGGGCGTCGTAGATCAGTTATATAGGTGAAGAAATAGACTTAGTTACCTTTCAAAGAAAATCTCTATTCCCTTTATAAGGGTGTTGTTGATTTTCCTTTTTCAATGTAGATAGATACTTGCACCTGTATTTGACCCGTGTACCAAAACACAGTTACACAAGGCCGGACCCCCGGTACTGACTGTGTTCAGCCAGAATGGATTTGTATCTTGTTGAGATTTCCTGAATCATGTCCCGGATCTTGGTAGCTGCCAAAAACTTTATGCCAAGGGTACCAAACAGATTGAGGACGAGATCCAGGTCTTCAATCACCCTAGTCTCGGACAGGACGGTAGGCAAGTCCTTTGGCTGCGCAGTGACGGCGTACACGAGCGATATCGTCGACGTGAACAAGGCTAGAAAATTAAGCCAGTTGTACGCCAGCCGCCCTTGTTGATGCATGCTGTAGGCTTGTCGGATCGACATGCACGCTGCATTCTCGAGAATCTTGATTCGCTTGACAGTCGGGACAGGGCACAGCGGCGATGGGCGATAGATCATGGCGAGATGGGTGTAATAGTTAAAGTCGTACCACGTCGTCGTCAGATGAGGGACCTTGTCCTCGAAATCAGGCAGCGGGAACGGCAGGGTGCGGCGCCACTCGAGCAGTTCCTGGTGCAGGCGGGACAGCGACTCCTCGCGCTGCTCTTCCGTCATGTATGCGCCCGTCTTGCCGACCGAGTAAATCTCTCTCGAGATTTTGCTTGCGATTCTGCGCAAGGCGAGAATATGCAGGGGCGCCACAAGAGCAGACGGCTGTCCTACGTCTTGTGGGGTACCATCAGCGCAATCATCGTCATCTAGGGCTGAGAAATCCTAGCACAAGAAAAAAATTAATTCTTGTTTCTTTTTTTTTTTTTTTCCGCACAGCCAAAGCTTACCTCGACATCAATGTCGTTGTCATGGATGGCAAACGGCCGGCCCAATGCCACAGATACAACGCTAATCGCGCCAACACTTAGCAATTCAAAACTCGACGCGGGTAGGTGGTGCATGTTTTTTTTTTTTTTTTTTTGAATACTTACCGATCCATCATGTAAATAGAAAAAAAGACGCGCTTGCATCTTTCAGCCGCCTCGGTGGACAGTTTGACGTATGTTGACTTTGTATGCAGGCCCATGCCTAGTACCAGCCGAGCTGCCGTTCCTACGAGAAACCATGTATCTAGGTGACACACACACACACACACACACACATCAGTTTAGTAAGTCTAAGGGAGTTTGGAGCCAATGGTAGTGCCGTTAAAACGTACTGGGGCCTAGTTGATTGAAGAAAGAGTATGAAACCTGGAGTATAATCACTTCAAGCGCAGACTTGTCCAGAACACCTGGTTAGTCAATCCAGGGGGGGGGGGGGGGGG